>CAUYQG010219998.1:0-49032 GCA_963574415.1 Tarsius wallacei | reverse complement strand
TCTGAGAAAGTGCATGGCAGAATTTCAATTGTATAAAATTATTTTATGCTTGATTTATGGCTGAGGATGTGGTAGATCTTAGAGTATATTCCATGTGGTGACAAGTAGAATGTATATTCCATGGTTGTTGGGTGGAGTGTTCTGTAGATATCTGTATCTGTAGATATAATGGACTTAGTAGTCCATTTGGCCAAGCATCAGATTGAGGTTCTGGATCTCTTTGTTGATTTTTGCCTCAGTGATGTGTCTAGGGTTGTTAGTGGGTTATTTAATTCCCCAGCTATGATAGTGTTGGATTCGTATCTCTTTTTAGTGTCCCTAATAGATGTTTTATGAAAGTTGGTGCTCCTATGTTAAGTGCATATATGTTTTGGATGGATATTTCTTGTTGACAGACTGAACTTTTTATCATTATCTAGTGACCTTCTATAACTTTTTAAAATTTTTTGATAGCTTAATGGTAATTTTGTCTCACATTAAGGTCACAACTCCTGCTTTTTTTTGTGTTCTGTTCACCTGAAAATTTGTTTTCCATCCTTTTGGCTTTGTGAGTGTCTTTTCTGGTGAGATGAGTCTCTTGGAGACAGCATATTTTTGTGTCATGATTTTTTATCCCATTTGCCATTGTTTCTTTTAAGTGGTGCACTTAGTCCATTCACATTCAGGCTAATTATTGAGATATGAGAATGTATCCCTGTCATGAGTTTCTTATAGAGTTTGTTGGTGGTGTTTGTTGGCTTTCTTTTGTTCTTTTGGGTTGATTTGTGTGTGCTTTCCATCTGTTTGCTGCATTCTTGAGAAGGGCATGGTCATCCTTTTTTTTTTTTTTTTTTCTTTCTTCTGCATTAATACTTTCTTAAATATCTCCTGTAGAGCTGGTCTGGAGATGACATCACCTCTTAGGGATTGAATGTCTGGGAAGGATTTTACTTCTCCATCACTGATGAAACTTAACTTGCCGGGCTCGGTGGCTCAGCCTGTAATCCCGCGCCTTGGGAGGCTGAGGTGAGTGGATTGCCTGAGCCGGCGGGTTCGAGACCTGCCTGGACAAGCGAGACCTCATCTCTACAATAAATCAAAAAATCAGCTGGGCGTGGTAGCGCGTGCCTGTAGTTCCAGCTACTTGGAAGGCTGAGGCAGAAGGATCGCCGGGGTCCAGCAGGTCGAGGCTGCAATGGCCGGGAGCGGCCCCTGGTCGACAGAGTGAGACTCCAACTCAAAAAAAAAAAAAAAGAAAAAGAAGAAGACAGCAAAGCTTGAAGGTGTATGCATCTGAATTTTTGCACAGAGATTTCTAACTAGAGTTAAAATTATTTGGACCTTTCAAACTCAAGAGGGCCTTAGACGCCTTCTAGTCCAGACTCCTTCGATTGAGGAAAAATGGCTGCAAAGTCCCAGAGAGGACACACGAGCCCGAGAAGGACACATTCGAGTTCTCTACTACCGCTGGGGAATCTGCATTCATTTGGTCGGTAGCTGTTTATTGGACTCTTACTCAGTATCTGCCATTGCTGTGCCCTGTGTCCCCAATGAGGAATAAACAAGCAAAAATCCCTGCCCTCAATTTAGTTTATTGCCAGATGCTATTCTAAGTTCCTGATTCGTATTAACACATTTCACCCACCCACATCCCTATTAGGTATGTGATATTATTATTCACGTTTTACAAATGGGGAGGTCAAGGCAGAGGAAGGACGTGGCAAAGCTTGGATTCAGATTTTCCAGCCTGACCCAGGAGCTCACGCCCTTGAAGACAATTATTACTGCCTGTGTGCGTGTGCGCGCGTGTGGATATATATTTAGTTATTCATACAGCTATGTATATTCTAATACAAACCTCTTGAAACTGAGCTCCAAAGCTCTTCATATTATACGACACCGCCTCATTTGCCTTGAAAAAGACGATCAGCCTAGATAAGGGTTGACATCCTCTGATAATCGCTTCTTATTAGAAATCGACTTCCTGCAGTCCACATCTTTCATGAAACAGGTGTATTCCAGCTCTCCGTTGTATCGTCTGAATTTTACAAAGCACTTTCATCTACTCTCGGCACAACCCTTTGAAGTAGATGTCACCATGATCTCGGCGTCACAGTTGAACATACGGTGGCTCAGAAACGTTAAGTGGCTTCCCCAGCGTCACTCGGCACAGCTGGGACCCATGCCCGGGCCTTCTGCCTCCAAGGCGGAGGCTCACCTTCTGCTATGGTGTCAGGGGGTCAGATAACTTGCAGGGAAACAAGTCGGCCCTTCCTGGATAAAGGCAGGGTGTTACTGACCCGTATGGAGGCTGACAGATGCTTAACCAAGCAAGCGCAGTGGACTGCTCTCCCCAACGCCGGTTTAGAGCAGAATTCCCAGAGCCTTTTCTTAGTCCTACTAACATTAAAAAAAAAATGTACTCAGTTAGAGAAACAGGAAAATCCCCTGACTTGGCAACAGTAACTTGGACCGTGAGACATGAAAAAAATAAAGCGTTTTTCTCAAGGAATGTCTGATTCTGCTGCTTTTTTCTTTGTTCCTGCACGGAAGTAGAGTTTTAGGAAAAAGATGGAGCGTGCTTCTGATTGTGCTTGCTTGCATAAGCAAATCGGTAGGAAGAACGTAGTAGGAAAATGATGGGATTGGGTCCCATGTGAAATCACTCTAATGCCAAGGTATAGGCAGCCACTGACTTCCTGGAAACATATTTGTTGGCTTCTGTACAGACCAGGTCAAGCACGTTTTCCCTCCCTCCTCCCTTTTCTCCTTCCTTCCAATTATTTCCCTCCTAAAGGGCCATTTCAGAAAAAAATTGGAAATGTTTGATGCTGTTTTTGTCCCTTTTTTCGCCATTCAAAATAAAAATAGCTTTATGAAGCCTTGGGGGACATTTACGTATATTCTTACAACTATTTTATTGAGTAAGAAAATATCATTGAAAAAACTGAATAGCTTTTTGACCAGGGAACCTATCGCATGAAGCTGAGGCCCAGAAAGGCCACACAAGCTCGAGAAAGACAGAGAATCTTCATTCATTCAGTCAGTGGACGTTTATTGAGCACTTACTAGGTGTCTGCCATTGTTCCATGCCCTGTTTCCTCAGTGGTGGATAATGTCCATCTACTGCATGTATGAAAAATGCCAAAATGGAATCATAGCTCTTTTATCCTAAAATGAGACCACAGGTTATTTTGGGAAACCAGGAGGGTCTGGATTTTTTTTTATCATAGGTGTAAATGTTCCAGAAATGTGTAGCCTACATGTAACTTCATTCCAGCCGTGGGAAAGAGAGATGCTGGGGAGAAACTGATGTTTGATCTACGGGCTGACTTGGTCTGCATCTCTCAGATCTGCAGGGTGTGCCCCAGTGCTGACTTTCAGTCATCGTGCATATGTAGAAATAGTTCCACCTGTGACCTCACAGCAGAAAAGCGTGCCTCTTTGAGAATCATCTAGAACACTTCAGAACAATAAGAGCTCCGACCTTTGACATTAAATAAACAGGACTAAACAAAACTCTCCTTGAGTGGCTATGACCTCGGATTTCTCTCTGGACCCTTCAAACTCACCTGAGCCAAGTTCTCAGAGCATGAATGCCCCTTAGAGACCTTCAAATGAGTGTTGTTGTTTTGCTTTGGTCTTTTTGCATTTATCACTAGTACAAGAAATTTGCTTTTTTACTTTAAAAAAAAGGCAAAAAAAGAAAGTCCAAAAAACATAATGTGAGATCTACCTTCCCAATACATTTGTAAGCAAACGTACGCTGCAGTGTTGTTCACTACACAGGTGCAGTGTGTTGTGTAGCAAATTTCTAGAACTTTCTCATCTTGCATAACTGAAACCTTACACCCATTGAATAACTGCTTTTCCCTGCCCCCCAGCCTTTGGCAACTACCATTCTCTACTTCTGTGGGAGCAAGAAGTTAAAAATAGAGTTATCAAATCATCCAGTAATTCCACATCTGTGTATTTATCCAGTACAAGTCATCCAACGTCTGCATTGTTAAAAGCCCATTGAAAAATCATATTCACTTTCAGTGAATTTGTCCTTTTGGGCAGGGCCAATGGGCCCAGCAGCAGGGAGACAAACAAGTTCACAGCTTGGCCTCTCTAAGAAGTGAAACCCCCTTTAAATCATTTTATGGTGGTTTTTCTGTTAATGGAAGGGGAAAGTACCACTTCAACATAAACACATTAAAATCCAACAAATTAAAGAGTGGAAAGTGATGAAACAATGATCGGGGCATGGATCCTCACTAGGGCAAAATAAACCAGAAATCAAATGTTATGAATATCCAATATTTTTAGTGCCATTCAGCAGTGATTTTACTCGACCTTCTATGGGTTTAAAAGAACGACTAAAGCTGAGATAATAAAGTTGTTTTAAAAGTCACACACAACAGGTCTTTTTTAGGAGTGAATAGTCTACAGCTTGAGATGAGTCGTGTATTCCTGTTCCAGCTTTAAAAATCTATCCAAAAACAAAAGAACACTCCTTCTTTCTCTTCCTTTGAAGAGAAAAAGTTGAGTTCTGTTTGCGAGAGTAGAAGAGAAAAGCATTCTGTTTTCCCTTCTCAAACCATTTTCCACAAATAAAAATGGAATATGCACTTTAACCGAAATACCTGTGTCATCACAATCACATTAACGTTCATCACTTTTACATTTTTTGCTTCTCACTGGTGTTGTGTCAGGAAGAGAGACTTGACTTTTACTGGTGCTTTCCATTTGTAAGTTTTCTCTTTAATTTCCTTAGAGTCATTTTCAGAGTCATAAATTACTATTCGATCCTTTCAAGTTCATCCGCCACCCTCTGTTTAGAGCATAAGTCTTCTCAGTGGCACCTCACAGTTTCTGGCCTGTGTTCTAATCCAAGTCTGCTGCTAACTAGCTGTGTAGCTTTGGACAAATTGCTTCGTCTTTCTGGGTCTTGTCTTTCTGTTTTCTCATCTCTGAACTATGGGTGCAAGGCTAGAAAGAAGGCGCCTAAGTTCCTTTGAAGTCTGAAAATTGTTATGATGTTGTGGGACCCAGCGTCCATTAGAGCAGGTTGGGGACTGGCCCCTGGTACCAAGGACGCAGCATCACAAGATTTTATTTCAACAACTGGAACTCATGGGTAAGTTTGCTAGAGAAAAACTTAGAAAGAGAGAGAGATAGAGATGCATTTCCTGAAAGGAGAATTCAATCATTTAGCATTTGAGACAGTATTTTAACACTGTGACTTAAAGCAAGTATTCTCCATCTTGTTTGCTATAATTTTATAAAAGTCGTCATTAATCATGTTCAATTCTAGATGTGTCTATACAAAAATGTGTTGAAGACAAAAATCCCTCACACAGAGCATTTGAAATTCCTCTCAATTGAGAAGGTACTCGCAAATATGGCAAGTTATAAATAGCCATCTAGAGAGGTCCTTTCATCCTTTCTAAGTCCTACAGCAACCGTCGCCACTCTTAGATTGCAAAAACAAGGAGTTCTAATTATTATTGGTGATTTTTGACTTATGTCAATATAGTCTCAGCTGTTTTCCTGAAATACTCGCAAAAGGCCTTCGTTTCACCTTTATTTGGAGGGAAAGGAGAGGGGGGTAGAGGTCTAATGGGAAGAAGATGATAATTAACTCATTCTCATGTTTAAGTTTATTAAAGTATCATGCCAGTTTATCACTCTGTGAAAGTGAAGGCGAACTTTTACTCGTTCAAGAGAGGCAGGTAGAATTTGGCAGATGATTGACTAGCATTCAGATCATAGACTCTTCTGCTTAAAACTGGATAATGTCAAGGAGTTTAAGTAATTCCTTAGTCTTAAGCAGAGTTTCTCTGCTGGCACATCACTAAAGGAGAAGCTTGGATGAGGTCTGGATGCGGCTGGGTCGACATTTTTTGGGGGTTGGTAGATGTGCTTAGATTCACACGTTGAATAACTGTTTTGAAAGGAGAAGTATGGAACAAGTATGGGCCGTTGCTCTGATTTTAGACAATAATTAATCAATCTCATCTTCAATTTTTTATTTGTAAAATGGATATAATATTTACTCTACAACGTGTTGTAAGAACTAAATTATTAGTGTATATAATTGCTCAAAATATATTACACTGCCTTACTCTCTTTTTTTTTTTCTGCTGAATTTTATTACTGAAATAATGCCGTCCTACCCACGCACCCCACAGTAAAAAATCTCACCCAGGTCCCCCATCCCCTTCCCTCATCTCTCCTTCCCTCCTCCAGCCCTGCACAAGAGTGCTCCAGGATTCCCTGCCCACTGGTGCCTTATTCTCTTTTTAATAGGGAAGGAGGATTGGGTAAAAATCTATGGACAAGAAATCTAACAATTAGATATTCTAATTTTGTCTTTGCTCATCAATTTATTTAGGATGTTGTTCTCCCACATTGCAGTAGAAAGTTCAAATCACAGGGCAGATTGGTACCACTAAAGTATACTGTTAATTCATAAATTAATGTATCTGGCCTCAAATGGGCTGTTATAGTTCTGTCATCCCCTATGCTTCCCTGGTCAGCTCCTTCGTTTTATCATATTATTTCAGATCGTCTCTACCCTTAAAATGTCTGGTTATCCTTCCTCCCCCGGCCCCATCCCATCTTGGTCCTTTTATCTCAGCTAATGGCCTTGACTCCTAGATCATAAACAAAAACTATCAGATGGGAACTTCTTCAACTTCCTGGCATCCAAACATGAAATCTTTTGTCTACTTCGATTATTTTTTCCTTCGGTGTGGAACAATAGAAGAGGCATCCCTCCTCCCAGCTAAAACCAGTCTCTTGGCCTTTGCTTTGCATCCCGCCCCCTCCTTTTCTTGAGAAACTTACATGATTGATGATCCCATCCTTCCCCTGTATCGTCAACAGTCTCCTCTTTAACGGGATCTTCCGATTGGCATTTCATCGTGCTTACTTCCCTCGAGGTTTCAAAATCTTCAACATCTTTCCCTCATTTCTCCCCTTTCTTCCAGTTACTGTCTTTAAAAAGTTCTTTACAATTATTGTCCACATCTCCCCACCTCCTGCTCACTCATCCAGATCACATGGCTTTGCTGAGTCGGTTTTCCTTGAAGTCACCAGAGATCTCCATGTTGCTAAAGCCAGTAGTCATTTTTCCGTTCTCTCTACCTGAATATCTGAAAGACACTTCTAACTGAACATGTCTAAAGTTGAACCCCGGAGCTTCTCCTCCAAGCTTGATTTTCTTTTGCCCAAACCTGTTTCACTTCCTAACTTACTTGTTCTTCGCATATGTCCCCAACTGCCCTTGATTCTTCTCTCTTCCCCACCTTTCATACATATCGCATCATCAAGTCCTTAGAGTCTCACTTTCCACATGTCTCTTGGCTCCATCTACTTCCCATGTCTGTGGCCTCCTTGTTTGCCTATTACCACTACCACAGGCGACTGCAATGTCCTTCTACCTGGTCTCTGTGCACTCTCCAAACTATCTCAATAGTGGAGCCAAAGTGATCTTTCTGAAATGTAAATCTCATCATGATACCCCCTGACTTAAAGCACAATAGTTTTTCATTGTTCTTAAAAATGTAGGAACATGCCTTTTCCTTTGCCTGAGATGCCCGTTCCTTTTTATGCTTCTTTAAATTGATTCTTTTCAGATATCACTTCACATATGACCTTGTTGAGCCTTTCTGGACTTCCCAAACCAAAGCTGGTAACGACTGCCCTTATCACTGTGGTGATTTCATGTCTGCTTGATTATTAGATTTATTTAGACAGATATTATTCCTTGACAGCGTGGTTCAAGTGTCCTTGACTCATCCCTAGATCTTCCGTGAAGGAATAAGCACATGAATGAATAATTTATTTCATGAAAATAGTACACGTGCTTAGGACAAAGACAGAAATAAGCAAACAGAAACATCTACTTAGGGCTGTTTTATCAAAATGGAGAAATTTCCCTCCTGTGGTAGAGACAACTAGCTATCCACCACCACAAATTCCTCTCTCTCTTTACATTTTTATATCCTGTGTTTTTACTTAGCATGAGATTTTAAGTATTTGCCTATGCCATTAATTATTTTTCAAAAATGAGTTTTAATGACTTGCATTAATTTCCCTCATTAACAGACATTTACATGAGCAGAAAGACAGGAACAGCTGATGCAGGACACTGCAAATGTGGAAAGGGAGTGGGGACAAGGGGCACACAGCCACCCATTGGGTACCAGGTCCACTCTTGGGGGAGAGAGGGTCACCTAGAAACCCAAACCTCACCTGCATGCAGTTTTCTTATGTAGCAAATCCTCACATGTACCCTATGGCCCTAAAGTAAAAAAAAAAAAAAAAAAAAAAGAGTTATAAACAGCAACATTCAAAACAGTCTTATATTTATTAGTGAATCATGTTTCTCTTTGATAATTTAGAGTGATGATTGAGAAGTCACTGCCTTGCCAGAGACCACATCTCCCAACTTCTTTGCACTGAAATGTGGCCATGTGATTAGTTGACAGTGGGATGCAAGTGGATGTTATGTGTTTAATTTCTAGATCAAAGATTTAAGGAAGCAGCTGTGTCCTTTTTTCCTGCCAACAGCTGGAAGTAGAGACATCTGAGACCCTAGAGGCTGATGGAGGCATAAAACGGAAGCAATAGGAGCCTCCAGATTACCTCAAGGAAGAAAGATGACCATTAACCAGTAACACCTGCATTGACTATTACATGAATAAGAGAGTTGATCAACAATCGCAGGGAGTGAGGTGGCAAATCTGACCCTCCACCTGTTTTTGTAAATAAAGTTTTATGGAGACACAGCTATGCCCATTTACTTACATATTGAATATGACTGATTTTGCACTCTAAAAGCAGAGCTGAGTAGTTTTGAGTTTAGTTATTGAGAATGTATGACCCTCAGTAACTAAAATATTTACTATATTGTTCTTTACTGAAAAACTTTGTCAACACCTTATTTATTATGTTAAGCACCTGTAATTTTGGGGTTTAATTGTCATAGCAATGAATGTTATCCTAACTAGTATACCTCCCTAAGTATAAATGTTATACTTCTCTGCATCATTTCATTAATTGATGCATTCTTTCAGCAAGTATTTATTGCACTTCTAACATGTTTTTGGCATTGGGAATACAAAAATGAATGGGATAGGGCTCCTGCTTTCTAGAAGCTGATAGCTTTGGTTGGGAGATAGATGTATCAAAGGACAATTAAAATAGTGGCACAATGGTGGTAAATATCGGATGGTAATAACACATGCAGAGATTCATCACATAAATGAATGAATCATCTATTTCACAAAAATGGTACACATTCTAAAGACAAAGACAGAAAAAGGCCAATAGAAATGTCTACTTAGGGCCGAGTGCGGTGGCTCATGCCTATAATCCCAGCACTTTGGGAGGCTGAGGTGAGAGGATTGCCTGAGCCCATGGGTTCAAGACCAGCCTGGGCAACTTGGCAAGACCTCATCTCTACAGTAAATAAAAAAACTAGCCAGGCATCATGTCGCATGCCTGTAGTTCCAGCTACTTGGAAGACTGAGGTGGAGGGATCGCCAGGGCCCAGCAGGTCGAGGCTGTGGTGGCCAGGAGCATGCCACTGTCCTCCAGCCTGGGCCACAGATTGAGACTTCAACTCAACATTTAATCAAAGTGGTTAAATGTCCCTTCTGTAGCAGAGACAACTCTGATAATTTGGAGTGATTGCTGAGAAGCTATTGCCTTGTCAGAGACCACATCCCCCAACTCCTTTGCACTACACTTATCCCAGACTCGAGGAAACATCAGAGCTGCAGGTCAAGTGACCTGAGAAACAGACTCTTGGATGGAGATTAGCGTGCAAGAGTTTTGTGATGGAGGGCTCTCAGGACGAACTGCAAGGGGAGAGAGGAAAGCAGGGTTTGGCAGAGGGAGAAGCTGGCCACTGATGTCTTCATGACAAGCCTAGACCATTCCCATGGGGAGCTCTGAACCTGAGGTGGCCCTTCAGAGTTGGGGCAGGGATGGGACCTTCCCTCATCAACCAGTCATTGGCTGCAGGCTGTCCCTGGAAAAGAAAGGGTGTGACCTAGGGCAAGGGACTTCTCTTCAGTTGAGTGCTTTTCCTGAAGAGACGGTTGACAATAGTACTTTCAACTTCTGGGAAATAAATTCTTCCATCCTAAAGGGGCCATCTGGATGATGAACATCGAGGCCACCATAGAAAGGTTCTGGGACAAATGGGGAGTGGAGAGTGTCCCAGGCAGAGGGAATGTTATATTCAAATCAAATGGGCCGGACTCGGTGGCTCAACCTGTCATTCCAGCACTTTGGGAGGCTGAAGAGAGTGGATTGTCTGAGCCTGTGAGTTCCAGACCTCCCTGGGCAACTTGGTGAGACCTCTTCTCTACAATTAAAAAAAAAATTAGCCTGGCATGGTAGCCACTTGGAAGGCCGAGGCAGAAGGATCACCGGAACCCAGTGGGTCGACAATGGGGTGGCTGTGAGTGTGCTACTGAACTCCAGCCTGGGCGATAGAGTGAGACTCTGACTCAAAAAAGAAAGAAAGAAAGAAAGAAAGAGAACATAGGATGATTAGAACCAGAACTTCCACCTCAACTAACCAGTATGGCTTCCCAGGAGGGTTATTTCTCATCTGGGTCAGAGGGAGGGAGACAGGGACGCCATCAGTGGGCTTGACTTGAGTTGATTGGCAATTGCAGGATGCCTACATTTCAAGAAGCTTCAGGTCCTAATTAAAATTATCTTACATTTTTGAACCCAAATGTCCCCTGTATAGGTACAACTTAACCAAGCCTACAGTCCGAGAGCAGCTTTCCAAGATCATTATGTGAAATGTGATATCTTATTCTCACCTAGTTTGAGTTAATTATCTGGAGTCAGGGGTTCCTCGTCCACAACATGGCTTCTCTGTTTCCTGGAATTCTCCATTCTGCTACTTACCAAGCAACCTTGATTGACGGGTGTGCATGTGAGTAGAATAGTCAAATCCTCTGCCCAGTGATTTATAAACACAAACACAGGACATATTTGAACAATTAGGTAGGGTAAAGGGTAAAGTGACTGGGCATACGGTTCAGGAGAGCGAAATGTTCAACGACCTAAAACAGGTAAAGGAGAAGCATTTGCTACAGAAGTGCTTCGCAAAACATGATTGCTGTAAATGTCCAGGAAGGATCTCCGTGCATATCTTAAATCCCACATTTTAAATTCTACACTCCTACGTTTATCTCTTATCGGATTCCATGAGTTGATAAATTGTATCTAAACGTCTGGTCTCATCTTCTATTTTTTTTATTTAGTGATCTTGTTGTTTCTATTTTACTGTATTCTATTGTACTATGCTGTACGATGGCTCATGGAATTCAATTTAGATCAAGATCGAAATTTAGAAATCATGTATGTGGTAGTGTGTTTTGTTAACAGAATATTTAATGCTGCGTAATAAGCATACAGGCAGCTATCTTTTTTAAAATGTTGATTATGTACAATTTGTTTGTATAGTGACCTAAATGGAACTACAAAGCACAAAAATAAAAACAAATTATCCTCTAACCATTCACTCAAGACTTGAATATTAGAAATTTAAGTCTACCTGTATACTTCCACTTGGTCCAGTTGTTTTTCTAATAACAAGAATAATAGTCATCTTGTGCTCTTTGTATGGTATAGTTAGTTTTGCAGTATTTCTTTTAAGGGCAAGCATTTTGTAGCTATGGATATGAATACCCAAGATATTAAATGTCTTCCTAAATCACGTGTATGATTAGAGCCAAAATAAAATCACATAAATGGATACAGATAGATTTCTGACTCCCACTTTGTTTATTTGTTTCTTTTTAAATAACCAATGCTGATGCCTTCTTGTAGACCGAAACATGATTTCAGGGACTGATGAACATAGGTCATCCAGTCGCTCAATACTACAAAACTAGAAACGAAAATTGTTTAGAAAGGTCCCCAGCGAAGAATATTTTAAAAGTTCTTCCAAGATGCTCTCTTGAGCCCTGATGATTCTTCCATAAGTCTTTCCTTCGTGCCGCTGAGTTTCTTCCTGCTGAATTGGTGCTCGCCCCCTCTTCTTTCCTTCTCCCTTAAATAAGGAAGCGTGTTTACCTTTTTCCACATTTCCTTCTTTTCTTGAGAATCACTTCCGAGCCTTTTCAATGTCACTGATAGGCATTTATTCCATGAAAAAACATTGGGGTTCTATGATATAATTTAATGATCTCTTCTTCAGACTGAAGATAGTCTCGGTTGACCTGTCATTGAAGATAATCTTCTTTAACCTTATGAGCTATTTTTGTTATTTCAAAAACAGTCTCTCGTATGTTTACATTTTCCACAAGGGAAGAAAAATAAATCATTTTATGTTACTGAGAGATCAAATCTTTCTTGGTCATAGCTTTTCTAATTCCAAGCCTAGAGAAGAGTTATTAACCACCACATCTCTGAACTAACCATTCTTTTCTGTACTAAGGGTCTAATTGATGAGGTCAGCGGTTAATGGTTCATCTCTTGTTTGTCTCTTGAGTTATACTCTTGAACAATTTCGCCCCTCACTTTTATTTTATTTTATTTTATTTTTTTTGAGTTGGAGTCTCACTCTGTCGCCCAGACTGGAGTGCAGTGGCACGCTCCCAGCCACTGCAGCCTCGACCTGCTGGGCTCCGGCGATCCTTCCACCTCCGCCTTCCAAGTAGCTGGAACTACAGGCGCGCGCTGCCACGCCCGGCTAATTTTTTGATTTATTGTAGAGATGAGGCCTCGCCAAGTTGCCCAGGCGGGTCTCGAACCCGCGGGCTCAGGCAATCCACTCACCTCGGCGCGGGATTACAGGCTGAGCCACCCAGCCCGGCTCGCCCCTCCCTTTTAAAGGTGAAACAGACATTTAATTTTGCCTGATAGATCCAATCAAAAGAAGGTCAATGGTTTAAGTGTTTGTAAATATGTATCACTTTAAAGAAACAGGATAAAGATATTCTAGCAAATTCTGGTCTATGTGCTAACACTTAGCTTTGCAATTACGATACTATATTGGAAAGTTCTGATAACACAATAGCAAGAACAGCATCAACAACCACAAAAGCCCACTCAAACCAACAACCTTAAATAACTTGTCAAGTACTCCCAGATTTAGGGGAAAAAAGAGTGAAGAAATTCATCCATCTACCATTCTATCATTTCTCTTTATAATAAGGTCTGGTTTTGATGTGCTTTTTTTTTTTTTTTTTTTTTTTGAGTTGGAGTCTCACTCTGTTGCCTAGACTGGAGTGCAGTGGCTGCTCCCTGGCACTGAAGCCTCGACCTGCTGGGCTCCGGCGATCCTTCCACCTCAGCCTTCCAAGTAGCTGGAACTACAGGCGCGCGCTGCCACGCCCGGCTAAATTTTTGATTCATTGTAGAGATGAGGTCTCGCTTGCCCAGGCGGGTCTCGAACCCGCGGGCTCGGGCAATCCACTCACCTCAGCCTCCCAAGGCGCGGGATTACAGGCTGAGCCACCGAGCCCGGCTTGATGTGCTTTTAAACGTCAACTATAAATTACTTTTTTCCCAGCTAGTTACACAAATATTCCTGAGTTGAACTGAATCTTATTTTCTGCCTTAAAAATCAGTTTTCTATAGTATTACTGGAATCAACTGAACTGTTTCCATTTTTTAAAAACACACTTTGGAGCAATCTGAGCTTTGGTTCCGTTGCTTACTGCTTACTGCTTCCTGCGTTTCTAGACAGATTTTCAAATTTCTCCCACCCCCCTTGCTGCCTGGCATCACAATAGGTTCTTTTGTCAAGTGTGCTGGGGTGTCAGACTACTTATGCCAGAGCTGGAGCCTTAGGGGATCTGTTTCTGAAAACATGGGTGTTTCCCCTGGGTCTAACCCGCCTCCCTCCCTACCCGCCCCAGACTTGCAGGTGTCTGTAAGACGCTGTACAAAGCTAATCAGGCAGTTCGTTAGCCTAGTGTCACTCTTGGTACAAGTGAGCTGAAGGTCATTGTGTTTGGTTATATGGTACACCTCCTGTTAGTAGTTTTGGCATTCTCAAATTTAAAAAAGGCAACAAAAAACAATTAAAGGCCGGACACAGTGGCTCACGCCTATAATCCTAGCACTTTGGAAAGCAGAGGTGAGAGGAATGCTTGAGCCCATAAGTTCAAGACCAGCCTGGCAACTTGGGGAGACCTCATCTCTACAATAAATCCCAAAGTTACCCGGGCGTGGTGGCGTACGCCTGTAGTTCCAGCTACTTGGAAGACTTAGGTGGAAGGATTGCTTGAGTACAGCAGGTCGAGGCTGTGGTGGTCATGAGTGTCCCACTGCACTCCAGCCTGAGTGACAGAGTGAGACTCCAACTCAAACAAAAAAAACATTTAAAACTTCAGCCATTTTTTGAAGGTGTGTAGGCAGCCCACTGAGTTGCAAATAACACAGAGAGGGATATAAAAACGATCAAGAGATGGATAAATACAAAAAGTGTGTCATCTATTGGAGAAGACGATTCTGGGGAAACAACGGAAGGTGACTCAGATTCACCTCATTTGAAGACAAGGGTTTTCTTAGATCCAACGTTAATGTTTAAACTTCCGTCAGAATTCTGGGGCAAAGGAGAAAATTGTGCTCTTCAAAAATGAGGCCCATGAGATGGAGTATTGATCGAGATACAGAGGCCGGGGAGGCTTTATCTAAGAGGTGATACCTAAACAGGTCTTGGAGGGCAGGTAGAATTGGAGGGAGGTGGCGAGGACTTTCTAGGAAGAGGGACTATTAAGTGCAATGCATGAACTCAGCTGCCACGGAGCACATACAAGCTGCACAGAGCAAGAATTTTGGTTTGACTAGAAAGCAAGACCCATGCAGGGCAGGGGTCAGAGACTGAAGCTGGCTCATGAGTGACCTGGACTTGACTTGGTAGGCAGTAGGGAGACACTGAGGGAGGTTGAAAACGGAGTGATATTGACCAGAACTCGACTTCAGGAAGACTACGATCCTAGAGGTTTCCACACAAACTTCCTGGCTTTTGTAAAGACAAACCCCAAACTGCCAGGGAGTTGGCATTCTTCCATTTAGTTTTAGACGCTAGAGACAAATGCCAGGGCTGGGCTGACTCCAGAACGTCCATGGTGGATGTCAGACTGAGGTGAATGACTTTCTGTTCCTTCCTAGATGGTGTGGGACCTGGTCTCTACCTTTGGTCCTTACCTCCTGAGTCAGCACTTATGCTGGGGCTGTTGCTAGCTCTTTGGCTAAGGATCCGATAACTTGACTCCCTTTTGCCCCCGAGTCCTATCTGACTTTTCTTAGTGTGGCTTTTTAAGCATGTTTAAACTTTGGTTTTGAATTCCGGTCCTTGCTTGTTTGTTTATTATTCATGACATTTGGGAGTCCATCTTCTGGCTCAGGCTCTGCAGTTTTTGATCCTAAGAGCCACTTCTCACTTTGGGACTATGGCTCCTGCATCCCACGTCCCATTTTATGCATTTACTTGTTTTCTTTCTGGTGCAGAGTTCTGATCTCTGACATGGGTCTTGCCTCTGTTTATATCCCAGGCCGGGTGTGGTGGCTCAAGCCTGTAATCCCAGCACTTTGGGAGGCCAGGGCGAGAGGATTGTCTCTGCAATAAATAAAAAAACTAGCTGGGTGTGGTGGCGCATGCCCATAGTTCCAGCTACTTGGAAGGCTGAGGTGGAAGGATCACCCGAGCCCAGCAGATCAAGGCCGCGGTGGCCATGAGTGTTCCACTGCACTCCAGCCTGGGAGACAGAGTGTGTGAGACTTCAACTCAAAAAAAAAAGTAGTGTCTATCCCTCTAAAGACGAATTGGAAGTTTTATCACGTGACTTTTTCATGGATGCATTATTTATGCTAAATTTAAATTTATTCTACATTCATTAAAAATGCTTACTTTGACTTTTATTATTAACATATAGCCAATTGGCATCATAGAATCCTGGGGGGGGGATAATTATATACATACAAGAAATTACATTGTGCTCAGGACCCAATCTTCTAGAAAGCAGTCAAGCATTACACATTCACTTCCTAAACTTACGAGTGAGAAAATTGACCCGTTACTTTCTACCCCCATGTCTTCCTTAGTCAACACGAAAAGCACTTCGAAGAAAGGGTTGTAGATTCTAGGGATGAATCCCAAGAGTCTGACATTTACCTTAGAGACGGGTGATTAACATCCTGACTTAGACATCATTGCGTTGCTCAAGATTTGCACACTGACTTATCCTTTGGGGGTTTCCCGCAGAGTTTCCATTTAAGTTATGCACGCGTACCTCCTCCTTTGACCTCTATGCCCTGGAAAGAAGTGAAACATCTTGCATTAGCATAACTTCCAAACCCGACAGGTAGTATTTAGCCATTGATTTATGGCCTCTAACCTACATTAGTCTCCATCCCTCTCCACGCAGCACGGAGACCCTGTGTGCTCCATAGTTGGCCGGTATTTTTAATGGATGTGAACTTAACCATTAATGTAACATCTCTGGTTTAATGCAGATACTTTTGTTAAATGACAATATAATTACTAGTCATCGGCAAACCTCAAAAAGGTTGGGAGGTTCGATGCAGTTAAACACCCGAGAGCTCAGATCCTTATCTGAAGCTTACCCCTTGAGTTCAGCAAGTCCAGGCTGGCAAACTCTCAAGTTCCATCTAAGACATGAGCCTTCTGTGAGCAGTTCTGTTCTTCTGTTTCTCAACCTTTAGCTTTTCACTCTTGGCCTGTTGACTATGGTAAAACATGGCATAAAAAGATAAAGAAAATGGAATCCCCATAAAATTGAGCTGAATGAAGTTTCCCCAGGATGGAGAAATCAATTGGGAAAAGATTTCATGTTGGGAGAAATGCCACCTTCTTGTCGTGTTGGGATCCCTTTTGTCCACCTTCCTTTCCCAGGTTCCTGCTTAAGATGCTTCCTGCCGTGGACTTTTCTAGCAGTTTCCCCTGACAGCAGATTGGGGGTGGAGGGAGTGGCTGAAGATGACTCAGATTAATCCTATTTGAAAACAAGTCTTTTTCCTAGAAAAAGCGTGAATGTTTAAACTTCTTTCAGTATGCGGAGGCAAACCAGAGGGCTGTGTACTTAAAAAAATAATAATTAAAATACTTTCAACACTGTATGTTTGGTGTTTAGTTTAGGAGGTACATAGCATCAGAAGCGGTTTTTCCAGTTTTAAGGTCCTCTGAATGACCCTTTGTCCTTCCCTTGTCTTCTGTTTCCTAAGGTTTTGAAACGAGAACGAACTTTAGTTACAGAGAGTCCAGCGGGTCACTAGCACTAATGTGGGGATGGATGGGGCCACGGTGAGCGCTTGCAGTTTGGTGATTTTTACTTCCTGTCTGAAAGGAAGACTTTGGAGACGTTATTTGGCGTCCGACTATCAGGAGCCATGTATCATTTAATCCTCTGTTGGCAAATCACAAGCATTGTAACAAAAAGCTTGCACTTGAAGATGCTAGTAAGATGCTTTATAGTAAGAGTTAAACTTTAAAAAAAAATTTACGTAGGAATGTCCCATCACTTCAGAGACGTTTTAGCCTATATTGAATTCCACTGTTGGTGAGTGTGAGAAGTCTGTTTTGACTAAATGTCCAGTTTTTGCTCAGGGACTATTTACAGTGCTTTTATTTTGAGAACGATATTTTGAAGTCTTTTTTGAAAGGCTTACAGAGAAAATAACTTTAAAAAGCCATAGAGTCCCCTTGAAACCCAAATATTGATATGAACTTAGAGCCCAGTGGTATACGTTTGACCTCAATAGAAAGGTTTAGAGGAAATCCTTAGATAAACACAGGTATTAATCAACTAACTTAGCGTCCAGCACATGAAATTATTATTGTTAAGGTGCCATCTCCTCTTCCCACCATACCATCCCTCGATTTCTTGCAGTTCGAGCCCCATTTTACTTTTGTAGGCTTTATTGAGTTGGAATATGCTGACCTCTGTCTATCCTTAGAGATGACTGGTTCCTTCCTTGCAAGCCATCCGGGCAACTTTGACTAGAGAGTTTTCTTTTGCCTTGCTGTACCTGAACTTCATAAAGTCATTGCAGATAGCTTAATTGGTGATGCATTTCAAACAGTGCTACACACAATCTCTCCAGAGGGTAGCCTTGCATAATCCACTGGGTACATAAAATCTTTATTAACCAGAAGATAAACAGCAGACTCCTCCCGACCCCAAGCCCTGTCTACCAGATTACCTAATGGGGGTTCTCGCCATCAAAGACAGGACAGACCAGAGACCATAGGCCATCGTGAGGGCTCACTCACGCAATTATAAAGTTTAAGCATCATTCTTTTAGGTTAGGCAATGAATTAGGGCAAGGTGAGTCTTTTTTTTCTTTCTTTCTTTTTTTTTTCTGGGTGAGCACCTTTGTTTTCTGTGGCAGGCTTTAAAAGGGTATTCAGTAATGCAACCAAGGAGGGTTTTTCCATCATTTAAAAAGGGCTCATTAGACTCTGCAAATTGACACAGTACAAACAACATCGAGAGGGTCTGGGTTCCCACATAAATTAGCTCAGTTTGTGCAAGATGAAAAATGCTTGGGCCCTAACTGCCAGCACTACAAACACAACCCGGCTTGGAAAAAAAACAAGGTGTGCCCACTGTGCCTCTTACATCACCTGCAGTCATAAAAGTGCTGTAATTAAAACTTAGCTGACAATTTGCTTAATGATGTGCGAGGCAGGGGAGAGCCCAAGGAGAGCCCCCACATGCGGTTGGCTGGAGTTTCTGCCATTCCAGCGGCCGTGGCCGCAGCAGAACGCTTCTTCGCTTGAGAAAATGGTGACTCATCCGGGAAGACACGAAGAGGACGGTGAAGCCGAGCCAGCTGCCCTGAAATCATCCACACCATTTTCATCATAATGAGGTGGTGTGAGTTGAGGAGGTATTAAGGTGCTTTGGAGCCATCCATTTATAATTAGCCAGGTTGAATTTAAGAAAATTAAACTATTCTCCGCAATATAACTTAGGCCAATTAACAGCTTAATTAGTTCTCCATAAAAATATGAGGTAGGATTTCTAATTCGGTTTTCTCACTTCAGAATGACTGTTGTTATATAAGAAAAGAATCTCTGGAAAGTTTGTGAGACACGGAGGCTTACTGGGAACGGACACAACACTTCGAGCACAGGTCTTGGAAGAAGCCCTTGAATCCAGAGTCTGCCACAGATTCATCTTTGACCATGAAGCTAGGAGCCTAACTGCCACAGAGAGATGATTTGGATTTGATTCCTGATAGACACTGCATGTTTGAAAAATTTGGAAACATTCCAGGTAGATCCAGCATCTATTGGGATAACAGTGCTATTCAATGTTTCTTGAGTTATTATTTACTAATTTAAATACACATTTCTTTATTTACCCTCCTGCTGAAAAAAAAAAATCATTGAGCAGTAAATATTAGGAGACATTTCCTAACATAACATGTCAAACATAACCCCAGTGCTTTGGGAGGTCGAGGCGTGAGGATTGCTTAAGGCCAGGAGTTTGAGACTGGTCTAGGCAACATAGTGAGACTCCATTTTACAAATTAAAAAAAAAAAATTAACTGGACATTGTGGCACATGCCTGTGGTCCCAGCTATTCGGGAGGCTGAGGCAGGATGATTGCTTGGGCCAAGGAGTTTGAGTGTGCAGTAAGCCAAGATCACTCCACTGCACTCCAGCCTGGACAGCAGAGCAAGACTGTAGCCCTAAAAAACAGACAAACAAAAAACCCATTTAAATCAAAAAGTTTATCTTTGTGTGCCACTTTTTAAAGTCAGTTTACCATTAATTGACAGGAAAGTAATCTGTCTATATGTTTGCAAACATTCAAGATCCAAGTCAAAGATCTGCTTCTAATAATGCTGCTCTCCAGCTAAAGTTGTCCAGAAAGTAAGAGAATACCTGATGAAGGAGGGTTTAAAAGTAAAAATCAGTATTGAGTAATATGAAGAGACAAACAGAAGGCAACTCTTAGGACTTGGCATTCAGTATTCTCTCTTCCCTCCAGGAAATTCAGAATAATTTTATAATATTCACTTATCAAAATAAGCCTACTTTTCAGTCAAAACTACCAGATTGTTGGGCAGGTGTGGTGGCTCATGCAAGTAATTCAAGCACTTTGGGAGCCTGAGGTGGGAGGATTGCTTAAGGCCAGGAATTTGAGACCAGCCTGGGTAATATAGCAAGACTCTGTTTCTGAAAAAAGAATTAAAAAATGAACTGGGCATCAGGGCATGCACCTGTGGTCCCAGCTATTTGGGAGGCTGAGGCGGGAGGATCGCTTGAACCCCTGAGTTGGAGGCTGCAGTGAGCTATGACCGTGCCACTGCACTCTAGCCTGGATGACAGTGAAATCCTGTCTCAAAAACAAAACAAAGCAAAACAAAACCCCCAAATTTAAACAAATGGCAGGAATGCTTTTTTGGTTTCATTATGTGGATTTTTGTCTTAGGGACCGTCATTTGCCACCAAAAGATCGTGAACATGGAAACTCCTCTGTTGAGGTGGCTTCTGAGACAGTACATGTCCCCTGGAACTACACCCTTTCCATGTTTCCACTGTCGAGGACATGGTTGAGTATCACACCAAGGCAGGTAACCTAGAAAACCAGCTCTATAGTAAAAGGAGAAATAGAGTGGAGTTTTGTTAACCCAAGAACGAGAATACTAGCTGCTGAGATTCCAAAAGAGCTTATGTGCAAAGATCAAGCAGTTTTCAAAATGTATCTGCAAAATCACTGTTGGGTCTTTCTTCCACATCTTAAACATACATAATAATAAATGCTACATGCAGGGTAAAATGAGATCATATCTAAGAAGACTAGAAATGGCCCTATTTGAATTGTTCCTTCAGTAATATATAATTTAATTTTTATTTCAGTTGAATTGCTACTGTTTTTCCCACAAGGGGCTATAACTTTCTTAACCTGCTAAATATTTACCTTGATTTTTTTTTACTCTTCTATTTGTTACACTAGGACACATAAGTTAATAACTATGCTTAATAAAACAAATATACTGAGCTTATGATTCTAGATGATGCTGATTGGTTGAGAGTAGAGCAGAAACATAGAATAAATTTTGGAATCAGAAAATCTTGAACGTAAATCCTACTTCTGCTATTTCTTAATGGAATTACTTAGATAAGTTAGTTAATTTTCTGGGCTTTAATTTTGTCATCTACAATGTAAGAATAATAAAATACCTCTCTCCCAGATTGTGAGAATTAATCTATGATGCACATCACATGCCTCATAGAACGTGCCACATATATGGCACTCACCGTGTTGAAATATATTATGCTGTGAGCAACTCTGTGGCATTTCTTCTTCAACTTTGTATACCCAATAGATAGCTTGCTAAGTGGGCATTTGAAAATGTTTAATGAATGAGGACATAAATGATACCTTATTTTTTATAGATCTCAACAATTTCAAGAGAACCATTACATGCATGATTATGTAACAAAAAGATACTAGAAGTCTAGGGAAATGCCCAACACTCAATTCCAAATCAATACATTTGCCTTGAAGATATTAGCAGTTTATCTAAAATAAGACTCTTGACTGTGATTCCGAAGGTGACTGAGCCCATTTTCCTATTAATAAGGATTCTTCAAGGTGAACACGTGTCTTCATATATTCATTTAAATAATCAGTAAAAATTATGAATAGATCGTCTTATCACCAAGTTGTCTAACTGGCCCTTTTGGGGCATATAGCATCGGCTAAAGACCGCTTGCCTATATATTAGCCCAATTTCTCCACAGAGCTCTCAAGGTTGTCCAGTCAAAGGTCTACCATCATAGTCAGATTTTCAGGCCAGTGACGCTAATGGAAATGAAAGCAAAGCTTGTTCTTGGTAAACTTGTACTGGCCCTGAGAATTATGTCTCAGATCCTCACCAACAGTTATCTGTGTTATGCATCAAGGCATCAAATATGAAAGTCTTAGAACAGAAGGTGGCTATGTTTGAAAATATTTTCACAAACTGTTTTTAGGGGCATTGCAATATAGCCCTAAGACACACCTAATCCTTACCTGTAAATTAGTGCTGACCCTCATTTGCTGAAATAATTTGTGCTGAATTTGGTGGAAACTACCAAATTTGTATGACCAGTGAAATGATGATGGTGAGGAGGTGAGGGAAGGGAGACATAGCAGAGTAACAAAGGGGGGCTAAAACGCACTTTAAATAACATCTTAGTACAACAAATTTTATTTCATTTTTGAGCCCCTGAAGATAGAATCAGGAACACTTGAAGCATCTTAATATATGTATATATTAACATATAAATATATTTATGTGTAGTATATTCCATCCAATCCTAAGGACTCTTTTACCAGATGTGGTGGCTCACACCTGTAATCCCAGCACTTTGGGATGCTGAGGTATGAGGATTGCTTAAGGCTGTGAGTTTGAGACCAGCCTGGGTAACATAGCGAGACCTCATCTCTAAAAAAAAAAATTAGCTGGGCATTGTGGTGCACACCTGTAGTCCCAACTACTCAGGAGGTTGAGGCAGAAGGATCTCCTGAGCCCAAGAGGTCAAGGCTGCGGTGAGCCATGATCATGCCACAGAGTGAGACCCTGACTCAAAGAAACAAAAGACAAAATAAAAAAATAAAACTCCTTCGTGGGAGTGGACACGGGAGAAGCTCTCATCCTGGGCAGGAATCAGACTCCGAACACAGGTGGGACTTGCTCACACAGCTTGTCCACCGCAGAGTGTAGAGGGAGACCATCCGTGGCCCAGGAGGCAAGCGACCTGTCCTCAAATCACGAGACACTGCTGCCAGAACTTTCCCTCTTGCACTGTGGGATCTTAATCCACTGGCCACGTAAGTGCTTTTTCTCTTTTTCCCTGCTGTACAGTTCAGCAGTCTACTTAGTCCGTCATCTGGTTTCCCAGAGGCACTACTAAAAATAAATGGATGAAGAAGAAAACTTGTCTTGGCAAGGCATTTGATGTGTTGACTTCTGGAAGTTTCCTCCTGATGTACTTACTGAGAAACGCCATCAGCAGAGCTGGCCTCCAAGCGTCTCTCTCTTCGCCAGCGCCCTGGGCCCCAGGCACCAAATATTTAATTTAAGTAGTTGATCATAAAAGAAGCACA
This sequence comes from Tarsius wallacei, assembly GCA_963574415.1. Taxonomy (NCBI): domain Eukaryota; kingdom Metazoa; phylum Chordata; class Mammalia; order Primates; family Tarsiidae; genus Tarsius; species Tarsius wallacei. Next base: position 25,951 of record CAUYQG010219998.1, on the reverse strand, counting down.
GGCCGTGGCTTAGCAGAGGAAGACACACATTCGTTTCTGTTATGACTGTCGAAAGGAGAGAAGTTGGAGAGGTTAATAGAAACCAACTGATTTTTTTAAAACTTTTTATCATACAGCTTATAAACGGAAGCCAGGAATTGGGTCTGGATTTTGTAATTTGTGGGAGATTTGTTGATGAAAATTAAAAGGCTCTAGAAATAAAATACGTGAATTTTTTACCTTACTATTTCTTTGGAAAAAAAATAGATTTATAATCCAGGTAAATTTCTCCTCGGCCGGGTGCGGTGGCTCATGCCTCTAATGCCAGCACATTAGGAGGCCCAGGATTGCCTGAGCCCAGGGGTTTGAGACCAGCCTGAGCAACTTGGCAAGACCTCTTCTCTACAATCAATCAAAAAGTTAGCCCGGGCGTGGCGGCATGCGCCTGTGGTTCCAGGTACTTGGAAAGTTGAGGCAGAAGGATTACCTGAACCCAATAGATCGAGGTTGTGTTGACCATGAACATGCCACTGCACTCCAGCCTGGTTGACAGAGTGAGACTCCTACTCAAAAAAAAAAAAAAAAAAAATCTGCTCTCCTAGAAATAAGCAGAATCTTCTCTGTCTCTGTCTTTGCCTTTTTCCCTGTTTCCCTTCTTTCTCCTTCATGGACCAAGAAGAAATTGTTTCTGAAGAGCTATGCTGAGGCATCCTTCACGTGGTTCCTTTGAAACATGAACTAGCTCACCAAGTGAGAAACATCATACACTGGACGCGAGGCATGAGTCAGAATGAAAAAGTGGCTTTTGAGGCCAAATAAGAGATAGAGTTAAAGCCCTTGCGTTCTCTTAGGGTAAAAGGAATCTAGGTAAAATGTTACCCAGGGAGTACCCGAATCGGAGTAGAGTGGGAGTAGCAAGGGAACTTGGGACTCCTCCCCTGGGGAGCCTCCCACTTGGAAATTCTAGGTCAGGGGATCCATTTCTTGGGATTTATTTTTATTTGGGGGCTTCTAAATTTAAACGTAGACTACCACTTGGAAAGACTCTTATATACCCAGGAGAGCATCTTTTACCTAGGTAGTAGTCAAGGAAAGCTTTTCAAGGTCAGTGGGCAAGGACTATGGTTGAATTAGTGATAGTCTACTTGGTCATCTCTTCAGTGATGCCTTTTTGAGGCACTCCTTTAAATGATAATCTGTGTGTTTTGTGTGAGAAGTTTTAGTGACTTCTAAGGCATTTCGAAGGTAAATGATAAATACAAGTGCTTCTCTTTCGTGGTTTCACCTGGATATTGAGTGTGGGGGCTATCTTAGACCTAATGATAGAGCTGGGCTTTATCTGTGGATTCTATGATTAGTCTATCTAAAAGCCAAGAAGAAATTGTAAGCGACTAATTGTGGAATTCCTAAATGAAGAACTTTTTATGCTTAAAAGTTAAGGAAAAAAAATTTCCTAGAGAGAAAAAAAAAACTGTGACCAAAGAAGGTGTAAATAAGTAAGATTCTAATTATCACAATCTCTCTAGATAAACACAATTAGAGGAGAAAAAACAAGCTGCTAAGGTATTTACAACCAATATCATAGTCAAATATTTTGAATCCCCATATATGATATTCCATGCACAAATTGATTTGGAGAACAGTGAGATCTCAAATGGGTAAGTGATACAAGTTTTAAAATTTCAAAAATAGTCCATTAACATGAAGACCTTAATAAATGCAAACTAAAATAAGAATTAAATAACCCCCCTTTATTCTTTATAATTGTTAATGATTAAGAAAATCTGCCCACTTTAGTGACTGGTAGAATTTTTGTAGATAGAATCTTAAAAACTTTACCTTGTGTTAGAAAGTCACCTTAAATTATGTACCCTATTGGTGCTGAATCTGCACATTATCTAGAGAAGAAGGAAACACATTTTTGTGATAAGACATACTGTTGAGCCAGTATCTCCAGAGAAAAGTAGTTTGCTACTCTTTAGTTGTTAGAGTAAGTATACTTGGAAGCAGAGTTCTAATTTCTCCCCTTTTATATGTATACAAAGGGTGCCAAAAACATGTATACACATTTTTTTTGAGTTGGGGTCTCTGCCGCCCAGACTGGAGTACAGTGGCATCCTCCTGGTCACCGCAGCCTCAACCTACTGGCACGCCCTACCATGGCCAGATAATTTTGTATTTATTGTAGAGACGAGGTCTCACCAAGTTGCTTGGACGGGTCTGAAACCTGTGGGCTCAGGCAATCCACTTGCCTCGGCCTCCCAAAGTGCTGAACCACCGAGCCCGGCCTACACATTTTAAGAAAGAAAAAATGTATTGCAATTGTAATCCTCGGTAAATACTAATAACACAAAAGATGAATACAAGTCATGTTTGACTTCTGCAATTTCAAGAGGTATTCAAAGTGGTTACCATTAGTGTCCAGACACTTCTGACTACGGTGAACATCTGTTAACATCGCTTAAAATGTGTATACATTTCTTTGGGCACCCCTGGTTTATTATAAAACCAAGAGTTGTCTTCTCCAAAAAGCAGTAAAATCACACACCTATGTAAAAAAAACAAATTATTATTTGCTTCTTTTTTTCCAATGTCAGTCTCAAGTAGACATTCTTGGGTAATTTACATATGTACTTTTGGTTTTCGTCCAATGTCAAACATTAGTTTCTCTTACTGCTTATTAGCTATAAGTGGCTTGATTTCATCTGTGAAGCTGTAATTTAATATTCTTAGATTCCATAGAGGCATTCATCAACCATCCTGTTCTAGTAGCCATAGTGCGTGCCAGCAGGCTACACAGAGTTGAGAGAACAACTCGGTCTTTAACTCTTTTGATGACTCACACCCATTCCTTACTTTCAATCTCTGATTCAGGATTCTTATCTAAAAAACAAGATGAAGAATATCCAATCTGAAAAAATATTATTAAAAAAATCACTAAATGACTTGATTGGGTGGAGCTCAAAAAAGAACAAAAAGCATTCTAAAAGTTTAATATTAAAGGACAAAAGAAATAAAAAAATTCACTCTAGGGCTAGCGATCCAAGTGCCTTTCATGAGGCCTACATTTATTTAAATTAAACAAAAACAACACAGGACAAGTGATTTTTGTATGGGAAACCTCAGAGAAAACAACAAAGATGTTAGAAAATCGCATTTTTCTCCCCAGATATTTAAAGATCACTATGTAGTCAAACCATAATCCATCACAACGAGCAAAGCATTGATGACTGTTCTGGCCAAGTTCATTTTTAATTCCGTTAGTGAAATAAATGATAGCCTTTGAATGTGCCACTTTCTTGATACCCAGCAATCAGAATGGCAAATTGCTCAAGAATGCTGACTAGCTGGATAGATAGGCTTCTTTCTTCCTCTTTGGCATCCCAAACCACACAGTTTTAAGTGCCAATAAACGTAATAGCCATCTTCTTCAATGCCTGGTAATAGCGGCTCTTTGGTGATCTGAGAGTGTTCAAAGTAACTTCAGAAATGGACCCCCCCACCACCCGTACATGTCTACCATCCCCACTTTTCTGGGCAGAGCTTGGTTTCCTCTGGGGCTCTGCAGCTAACGGTTCTCGTTCAAGCGACAATACAAGTGTCCTGAAAACCAACTAAATTATATTTCTAGGCACATGTGTCGTAATGGCTGTCAAAGAGAAGCACGCTGGCAGGTTATCAGGCTTTCCCATCGTCCTCAGGTGTAATGCAGTCATTCATTTTGTTAACTCTCTCTTTGTATTTCAACCCAGAGGAGACCACAAACTGAAAAACACACACCAGTCTATTTTTGCTTTCTGTTGGTCTGTTTGTGGGAGTAATTGTTTCACACCCAGTGAACCACAAATGAGCTTATACTTGTCTAAGCACTTTTAAGAGAACAGAATGGCATTATTCTTACATTGCACGTTAGGGAAAGGGAGCTCTTTGTATGTGCAGAAAGATGTATATACGAAAGCATCTGCCGAATTCTTCACAAATAATTTCACTATGGTTCTTGTAGGGTGATATTGATGGGGAAGAGGGGTGGTGGTTTTTGCCAAACTTATTTTAACATAGGCCCATTCCTAGTAGGCCCACTTTGAAGCCTCTTTTGAGGTACTGACAGTGCTAAAATACCAACAGTATCCTTTCAGTAAAGGGAGATTATATTAATTAATAAAAATAAACCTCTCTGTAGCAGGTTATTCAATGCCTTATCTAATAAAAAAAAATCCAGAATGTTTCTAAGGAATGATTAAATGGTAGGCGATTTCAGTGACCTTGGAAGACTGATGGAAAGGAAATATCATTTGTAAATCACATTTATTAAACTCCTACTATGTGGAAGGTAACATGCTAGGCACTGAAATAGAGAGATGAAGAGAAGACTCACGTTTCCACATTTTCACAGACAAGCTAAGGAGGTAAATAAGCGAACAAATACACACAATCAGCAGACCCTAAAGTTTCAGCTCAGAGACCTAGACCTCTTTGGAGGGGTTGACAGTACTAATTTGCAAAGGTAATTTTCACTTCCCAACACACACACACACACACACACACACACACACACACACACACCCAAAGTATTGGCATCATCTAAACTTTCTAGGACAGGCCCACTTTCACACATCAGTATGACTGACATTTTTTCTTTGAGAATCTACCGGCAAGGCTCAGGATACAATTGTTACAAGTCTTTAATGACTGATATTTTCATTTTCAGCTATTCTCTTTTAGCAGGCAAATAGGTTTCTTTTGAGGCAACTCATGAGATTTCCTCGCGATGGAGTGCAGAGCATCTGACTGTAAGTGAAGTCTCAAGAACAATATTCTATGACTGAATTGAGCCTGAATTATTGGCGTAAGGCTTTTCAGTGTGGTTAACCAGGGCATGTCATATTTTGAGAGCATGAAAAAAAATTGCTGACTAGTCACTGATAACAAGTGTAGCTTGGTAAACTGAGATAATGATAAGGGGTAGTTACATTTCAGGCTTTAGGGTGTACACCGATCACTTGCAGGGGTCAGAAAGGAATGACTCTCTCCTGGCAGAATATCATGAAGCAAGAAGCTGGGTTCTGGAAGTCTCCATGGCCTTGCCTGGAGCAGAAAGTCTGGCACAGGATAGTCTAATTCTAGCCGGCGAGTCCTCTGTCCTTCTGTGCTTCCTGAGTATACAGGATGATGTCTATCTTATTCTTTGTGCTGGGGAAGCCTGGTTCGTTGTTTTCCTGCTCATTGGTCTTACTTAAAGTTGGCGAAAGCAGTGACACAACACAGTACATCACGAATACTCCCGTACTTTCAACCCTGATGTTTGGTTACACAAAACACTCGTCTCAGAACGATGTGGACGCTTATTCTTGGGCAGAAAAAGAGAACAGACATTGTGCTATCTTAACTGTATCCTGTCCCTTCTTGAGTGTATTTTTGAAAAAACTTTCCTCCACAAAGTAAGTTCTGAAGAGTCTTGTAGATTTAATTCTTACCCTTAATTCTATCATTTTAAAAAAAATTTTGAGTTGGAGTCTCACTCTGTCACCCAGGCTGGAGCGCAGTGTCATGCTCCCAGCCACCACAACCACGACTTCTGGGCTCAGGCCATCCTTCTGCCTCAGCTTTCCAAGTAGCTGGAATTACAGGCACGCACCACAATGCCCTGCTAATTTTTTTATTTATTGTAGAGATGTGGTCTCGTCAAGTTGCCCAGGCTGGTCTCGAACCTGCAGGCTCAGGTAATCCTCTCACCTCGGCCTCCCAAAGTGCTGGGATTATAGGCGTGAGCCACCATGCCCCCCGCCCCTTTTTCTTTTTAAGTTGGAGTCTCACTTTGTCTGAGTCTCACTTTGTCTCCTAGGCTGGAGTGCAGTGGCACACTCATGGCCACCCTAGCGTCGACCTGCTGGGCTCTGGAGATCCTTCCACCCCAGCCTTCCAAGTAACTGGAACTACAGGTATGCGCTACCATACCTGGCTAATTTTTGATTCACTGTAGAGACGAGGGCTTGCCAAGTTGCCCAGGCTGGTCTCAAACCTGCAGACTCAGGCAGTCCGCTCACCTCAGCCTCCCAAAGTTCTGGGACGACAGGCTGAGCCACTGAGCCCGACCAATTCTATCCATCTTAAACCAGTCTTTTTCAACTAGAGCTACAGAAGGCAGGAAATGGTTTGAATAACTATTCTAAATTTTTCCAAGAATAGTATGTTATGAAGACCTCTCTGTATGTGCTGGAGAGAAGTTAATTCATTTTCTGGAAGAATGCTTCATGGAGACTGCCAGGCACTAGTTGGATAGCTGAACAGAGAGTTGTTCTCGGCAGGTTTTGGCCTCTACGTCACTGGTAGCCTGTTATTCTGTTGTCTGTTGACGCCTCAGGCTTTAGTATTCAGGTTCTCATTTGTCCCTGATTGGTCAAAGTCTTCTATTGAACGTCCGTCTTCCTCAAACAATGGCACCTCCTCTAATCCTGCCCATTCCCTTCCTATTTGCCCATGTTGAAACCCACCTCTCTGCTTTCCTAAGATCTTGCTCTCTGACAGGGCACACAGCAGGCGCCCAGTAATAACACACTGACTGAAGGAAAGAGAAAGGCCATGAAGGAAACTGGTCAGACGAGGAAGCCAAAAGCAGGAAAACAGTTTCAAGGAGGAGGGTGTGGTCAGTGTCATTTGCCATCAAAGGTTAAGTATGGCAAGGGCTGAGAAGTGGCCAGCAGACCTGGCAATGAATGGGTCACTCATGACCGTGGAGAGCAATTGCAGAACACGGAGGTCTGAAGGGTGAGTGGCAGGTTAGACCGAGGGGCAGTGGGTTTCTCCACTACTTTTCCACGAAGCCAGGCTGTGAAGGCCAGGAGACACTTGTGCCTGGCAGGTGGTTAGTGCCCTTGCAAAACATAGGTTATTAGTGGTTGGCAGAGACATTATGGATAGGTCACTCGGCCTCTGCTCTCTCTTCTTAGTCTAAGAACATCTCTTCAGCAGCCCAGGCCTGAGCGGAAGCTGGTTGTTCCCAATTTTCCAGACACCCGTTTTTATCAAGTGCTTATTAATGAAACCCCCAAATTCATCTGCCTTGTAATCTTCATCCATTGGTTCTCCTGTAGTTTGACTTCTTGATCTGCAAGGCACATGGGTGGTAATGATTCTGTTTTCGTGAGCCACGAGGAAAAATTTAAAAAAGCTAAGCCTGCTCTTGAAGATACACGATCCCCAGATAGTTTTAGACCATTTTCTTTTGTCTTTCTTTTTTTTTTGGCTAGAAAGTGTAGTTTATTTAAAACTAAATTAGAGTCAGAGAGAGAGAGAGAGAAAGAGAGAGAGAGATGTCAAGAGGATACTCGCCTCCCCAAGGTAGGGGAGGGGGCCAAAGCTTAAGAAAACATGGCCTGGCTGTAGCTCAAAGAGCACATGGCCACTCATAGCTTCACAAGGCAATGGCCTGCCTTTCTTGAAATGATGTCAACCACTTTGATGCACACTGTCGACCAAAAATATTCTCTCATAATCTCCATCAAGTTGGCGAAAAACTTAGGAAGTGGAAACATTTTTCGATAATAAAAAATTGAATCCCAGGCATGCTTCTTTGAGGACCGTTAGGTGTACAGAAGAAACACACCATAGAATTGTGCTTATTGAAACTAATTTATTTGAAATAAACTACTTATGAAGACAAAAACAAAACTAGTTTTGTCAGCAAAGTAAAATGAGATTTTTCTCTTAAGTTTTTTTTTGTTTTTGGGGTTTTTTTTTAAAGAAGAAAAACACAAAAATTTAGGCTCAGGAAAAATTTTGATTTCAGTACTCAAATTTTTAAAAGCCCGATGGAGACAGGTAATCTGCCAACCATAAACATTTACTTAATTAACTATTAAGAACTTAAAAACATTGTTTTATTTGAGCTAATATTATATAGCCATTACCAATATAATTTTAATAGTGGATAAGTTATGTTGTCTCTATAAATCAAGCATGGGAAATAACTTTAAACTTAGTTTTCAATATTTATTCACTATCTAGGCTTCTATAGCTGGAGATCTTTTGGCACCTACAACTTTAGAAGCAGAAATTGCAAGTTGATCCATTTCAATCTGGAAATACATCAGTGTTCATATTAGAAGGAAATGTCTGTAGCACAGACTTAAAGCAAAGTGTTTTAAAAAGCTAGTCTGATTGTTGACATGATTTATAACAGCAGCTGTCTATATGTTTTTAAAAATAAAATTCAGTCTTCATTGCCCTAGAAACAGGTACATTTACATGTGGTTAAGTTCTAACCACAACTCTGACAAGGCCTAATTTCCCAGGCCTGTTCCATTTTCTTTTTTCCCTGAAGTTTCTTGTTTGTGGCCATGAAACTGCATCGGCATTAATGCACTGCATCGGAGACATGGGTTTCATGAGAAGTCTTTAAAAAACCGGGGGAGAGGCTGCAGGAGCCTTCCAGCTGTAGCAGAGGCATGATTCACTCAGGGACCAGGTACTTTCCGTGGGCTGAGGGCGGGGGGCTGTTTATGCATGCTTCAGTCCCTGGGAGCCAAACGCCTCCCGGCCCATCCATCCAGCCATAGGCTTCCGAAACCTGTTTTGGTGCGGTTTGGAAACAGAGGGTGGGATGCCTGGTGGATGGCTCACTGCTTTCCTGTGTGACCCTTAAGCACTTTTCTCCCGGATTGAAACTGGTCAAACTTTTTTCCCCTCTTCACTCTTAAAGGGAAAGCCAAGCAGGTCTTCTCAGTTGAGGAAAATAACTTTTAAGCGACTTGGCTACATTCACGAAGACGTCTCCTCTGCACAGCCGAGTGCTAGGAATGAGACTGAAACGGGTTTATGATTCACTTTACAAATTTCGAGTATCTGTTCTGCATCAGGAATGTGGTGGGTGCTGCAGATACCACAGCAAGGAAAGGACGTCTACTCTCTAGTCGCTCATGGCTTAACACAGAAAATGAAACTACATGGGTGTGGTGGCACGTGCCTCTCATCCCAGCTACTCGGGAGGCTGAGGCAGGAGGACTGCTTGAGCCCAGGAGTTGGAGGTTGCAGTGGGCTATGATTGCATCACTGCTCTCCAGCCTGGGCAACAGAGTGAGACCCTGTCTCAAAATAAATAAATAAAAATAAAATCTTAAAAAAGAAAGCTTTATAACCATTCGTAAAAATTCCAACAATGATATGCCGTACAAGTGATATAATTAAGGTGATGGGAGTGGGAGGAGGTGTACTTGGTTGTCGGGAATGAAGGTGAGGAATGAGGAGAGTCTTCCGGGAGAAGGTGACATGTGAACGGGTCCTTGACGCACCCACAGAGCTGTGCTGTCAGAAAAACAGCTGCCTTGACTTTTCAGGTTTTCGGAGAGAACCAAGTATCACTAATGCACGAGGCATGGGGAGAGGAGGCGGCCAGGTACATTTCATGGCATGAACGTCTTAAGGATTTTGATTAGCAATTGATGTCTAGAACAAATTGCATTTACTTTCTACCACCCACCATCATTCTCACATATTGACTGGCATCATCGTGAGAGAAGTTTTTATGTGGAAGACCTGATGTTTCATTTTTTTCTAATTTGATCTTTAACGGGGATTAAAAATAGCTAACCATCTTTGACCGCGAAAGGAAAGGTCTCGAAAAGGAAAGCTCTAGAACAGTGAATGTAGAAATTGGTGGCCAGGTGTGGTGGCCCATGCCTGTAATTCCAGCACTTTTTGAGAGGCCAAGGTGGGTGGATTGCTTGAGTATAGGAGTTTGAGACTAGCCTGGGCAACATAGTGAGATCCTCTCTCTACAAACGTTTAAAAAAGTAAACTGCTAATTAATAAATGTGTCTAAATCAGCAACTACAGCATGGTGTCAGATCTTGACAAAAACATAAAGTGAGCTCAACTTTGTATCCCAAGATCTATCATAAAGCATGTACTGGCAAATTAAAAAAAAAATCTCAAGTGGGCATTCAGTATTTTATCTATTGCATATATATTCTCTGTTAGATAATAGATTGCAAACCAGGCACGGTGGCTCATGCCTGTCATTCCAGCACTTTGAGAGGCCAAGGTGAGAGGATTGCCTGGGCCCAGGGTGTTTGAGATCAGCCTGGGCAACATGACGAGACCTCATCTCTACAACAAATCAAAAAATTGTCTGGGTGTGGTGGCACGCGCCTGTGGTTCCAGCTACTTGGAAGGCTGAGGTGGAAGGATCAGCTGAGCCCAGCAAGTTGAGGCTGCGGTGGCCATGAGCATGCCACTGCACTCCAGCCTGAGCAACAGAGTGAGACTCTGACTCAAAAAACAAAAAACAGGCTGGGCTCGGTGGTTCAGCCTATAATCCTAGCACTTTGGGAGGCCGAGGCGAGTGGATTTCCTGAGCCTGCGGGTTCGAGACCAGTCCGAGCAACTTGGCGAGACCTCGTCTCCTCAATAAATAAAAAATTAGCCGGGCATGGTAGCACGTGCCTGTAGCCCCGGCTACTTGGAAGGCTGAGGCGGAAGGATCGCTGGAGTTCAGCAGGTCGAGGCTGCGGTGACCCAGAGCGTGCCACTGCACTCCATCCAGTCTGGGTGACAGAGTGAGACTCCAACTCAAAAAAAACCCCAAACCCTACAATAACAGATTGTCCTTCATTGTTGGTGTTCTATCCTAAATGTAACCTATAACTCTCAGAGGCAACACAATGTGTGTTAAGAATCTGGACATAGCTGGGCTCGGTGGCTCAGCCTGTAATCCTGCGTCTTGGGAGGCTGAGGTGAGTGGATTGCCTGAGCCCGCGGGATCGAGACCTGCCTGGGCAGCTTGGTGAGACCTCATCTCTACAATAAATCAAAAATTAGCTGGGAGTGGTACCGCGCGCGCCTGTACTTCCAGCTACTTGGAAAGCTGAGGCGGAAGGATCGCCGGAGCCCAGCAGGTGGAGGCTGCGGCGGCCGGGAGCGGCCACTGCACTCCAGTCTGGGAGACGGAGTGAGACTCCAACTCAAAAAAAAAAAAAGAATCTGGACATGTAAAAAGAAGACCCTTGCAGTAGATAAAATGTAGTCCTGGATTTGGTTTCCAAACGGGCTGTGTGATCTTGTGCCTGGAAATCTGGAAGGCAGGTCTGATAGTCAACTGGGTGGGTGTGGTCCTACCCGGGGCCAGGTGTTCAATGAGGTGACCTCTGTGGCTTCTCACCACCCTTGTGTTCCCAAGGGCCTTTCTTTGTCACCAGCATTTTTCCTTGATTAGTAAACCAAGTCCGTTCTCCTGAGAACACTTTTCAACAATATCAGAGACGGCAGGGGCCAAGGTTGCGTGAATGGTGACCTCACTTCCTTAACAACCAACAACTTGTATCCTCTGTGGAGGAGAGGGAAGGAGGGGAGGAAAACCTCTAGTCAGCTTTTTTTCTCTAGTAGATCAGCACCCTCCAAGGAGAGCAACACGTCATTGCAACACAGGACATAGAGACAGCCCAGGGTTTAATTCTCATCTCTACCCCTTACTTGGACGAGTGGCGGTGAATCTCTTCTTCCTCTGTAAAACAGAGATACAAATAATAGTAACCCAGCTTCTAAGACGGCGGTGAGGATTCACTGAGCTAATACATTTGACATGTCCGGTACACAGTAAGCGCTCAATAAGTAGTGGCTCAAAGGGGTAGCAACAGCCCCAGCTACCGCTACTGCTAAATCTCAGACCTCTGCCCTCTCGGTATCCCTTGTTCACAAATGCCCAGTGTGACCCTGGGAGATGCAAAGGAGGGAGTTGGTCTCATACTGCCTCTAAGGAGACTGGAGCTCGGAGGAATTGGAGTGAGTTGCTTCATGGAGAGAAACTCGATACCCAGTTCTACAGATGCTGAAGGCATTGATAGGTGCATGGTTGGAGACTGGATTTGAACTGGGTCCTGACTGACAGAGCCAAACGTGAGTTTCATTACAAGGGCGAGTGGAAGGGAGGCGTGTGCATGGGACGTTGACACTTTTATGGGACTGGAGTGAGGACACATCGATGCGGAGGAGTGAGAAATAAAGTTTGGATTAAGCAGCCCTTTTGGTTTTCATTGTAATGTTTTTATGACTTTGACTTCCAGAATAAGGGTATATTAGTGTCCTAGTGCTCCCATAACAAATTACTCCCAGCTGGGCAGCCTAAGACAATAACAATTTATTCTCTCACCGCTCTGGAGCCTAAGAGACTGAAATCGAAGGGTGGCAGAGTTGGTTCCTACTGAGGCCTGGAGGGAAGAGTCCTTCCTGCCTCTTCCGGTTTCTGATAGGCCCAGGAGTGTCTCGGATGGTGGCTGCAACCTTTCAACCCCTGTACCCGTCTACACATGACTGCTTTCCCTCTGTGTCTCTGTCTTCACATGTGTCTGAGTCCAGCTTTCTCTCCTCTTATAAGGACCTCTCCTAATAACTGCATCTTAACTTGAAGACATCCCCAGAGACCCTATTTCCAAATAAGGTCATATTCCTAGGTACCTGCAGTTGAGATTTCAACGTATCTTTTGGGGGAACACAGCTCAGCCCATACCCGAAGGGTTTTTCCTGTGAACAATGGAAGTGGATGAATATATTTGACAGAAGAGGTATGTTAGTTGGACATTCAAGTGGTCAGATGCATGGGAATTAAGAGACGGTTCCCGGTGAGAGACCAGCTTCCAAGAAGAAATGAGAACCCCGAGAGGGAACATGGTTGCCGTAGAATCGTACAGAGTGGAAGAAAGAAGGCAGAGGGCAGGACCCTGGGGACTCCAGCTCGGAACTGAGTAACTAATTATTGAGTGTGTGTCGTGGTGGGCCAGGGGCCATGCTAGTGCTGGTTATGCAGTGGTGAACACAGCGGGAAGAGCGCCTGACCTTATGGGGTTCGGATGCCAGGGCAGGAGGCAGAGGGAGCTGGGAGAGTGACCAGGAGGGAGAGAGAGAGTTAAGGGGGAGGATCCAAGATGCTAAATGTTGAGTAGCGAGGTCCAGAGTGGCCATAGAGTTCGCAGCACCGGAAGCCAGGGTGATCCTGGTGAGAATGATTTCACATGCGTGTCCACCGTGGGATGTTAGGGTGGGAGCCACAATGCCATTGCTGAGAAGTGTGTCTAGATTGCCCATGAAAGAAGTGGATGGGTTTAGGATTGAGGAGGAATGCTTAAGATGGAAGACCTTTGGCCATTTGTACTTTTAGAGTTGAAACATTCTGAGGGAGAGAGAGGTGTGTGTGTGTGTGTGTGTGTGAGAGAGAGAGAGAGAGAGAGAGACAGAGAGGAGACAGAGAGAGAGAGGGAGAGAGAGAGAGAGAGAGAGGAGACAGAGAAAAACAGAGAGACAGAGAGAGAAAAAGAGAGAGACACAAAGACTGAAAGAGACAGAGAGAGACAGAGAGAGTGACAGAGAGAGAGAGAGAGAGAGAGAGAGAGAGAGAGACCCATATAGAGAAAGACAGAGAGGGAGAGATAGAGATTGACAGAGACAGAGAGACAGTGAGAGACAGAGAGAGACATGGAGAGAGAGTGAGAGAGAGAGAGAGAGACAGAGAAAAATGAAGAGAGGGAGAGAGAGATCTGATCCGTGATGGAGAGAGGATTCTGCACAGGAGTCTGAGGGTGGAGTAAAGAGGAAGGGGCTTAGGTCGAGGGAGGAGCCCAGGGCCACAGGAGGAAGGGCTAAGGACACGGCTGCAGATGGCGGTGCATCCAAGGTAGAGACCAGGCCAGGGGGAGGAAGCTCTTGCCGTTCCCCAGCCAACACTCGAGGCTGATTCTGCACGCAGCCTTGTCCAGGGCGCACGGGGAGGCGCTGCTGGCCTCGGCCCTCCTGCCGTGTCCGCCTCCTCTGCGCCTCCCCGGGGGCGCTCATCAGTGTCCACACCACCCACAGCCCTCTCCATTCCCCCCGCCACAGACGGCCGTGCACCGCCTGGAATATCAGCAGCGTCTCACGGTAGGCCTGACACGTGCGTCCCGCTGGGTGTTCGTCCCAGCCCTGCCTCGTGCCAGCTGGGTGATCTTGAGTGAGTGCTTTGACTTGTTCTTTCCTTCCTCTTTCTTCACTTGTGAAATTAAGCAGCTTGATGAAATGCTGTAAACTAGGGGCCTGCAGCCTATGTCCTGAAGGTCAAATGTAGCCCACTGACTGTTTTTGTAAATAAAGTTCTATTAAATGTTATGGGCTGAATAACGTCCCCCACATATGATAAATTCTCTCTCTCTCTTTTTATTTGAGTCAGTCTCACTCTGTAGCCCAGGGTGGAGGGCAGTGCCATGCTGCTCACGGCCACTGCAGCCTCGGCCCGCTGGGCTCAGGTGATCCTTCTGCCTCAGCCTTCTAAGTAGCTGGAACTACAGGCACGTGTCACCACGCCGGACCAATTTTTTTTTTTTTATTTATTGTAGAGAAGAGGTCTCACCAAGTTGCCCAGGCTGGGCTTGATCCCATGAGATCAGGCAATCCTCTCACCTTGGCCTCCCAAAGTGCTAGAATTATAGGCATGAGCCACAGCACCCAGCCACGATAAATTGTTAATCAATTATTAGAGAACTGAAAAGGCAGGGAAAGAAAAGGCAACTGAGCTTTCACAGGGGTGGTAAGTGCAGGCAACAGCTGGAGGTATGTTATGGGTGGAACTCTGTCCCCTTCTCTCTGCCCCCCAAATTCAGATGTGACGTCCTAACTCCGGTATCTCAGAACGTGACTGTATTTGGAGGTAAAGTCTTTAAAAAGATGATGGAGTTAAAATAAAGGAGTTAGAATGGGCCTTAATCCAATCTGGCTAGTGTCCTCATAGGAGAAAATTTTGACACATAGAGAGATACCAGGTCCCCATGCCCAGAAGAAAGATCATGTGAGGGCACTGATCAAGAAGAAAGCTGCCGTCTGCAAGCTGAGGAGAGAGGTTTCACAGGAAGCAACCCTGCTGACACCTTGATCTTGGACTTCAGCTTCCAGAAATGTGAGACAATACATTTCTGATGTTTAAGCTAGTAATTTTGTTACAGCAGCCTGAGCTGACTAGTACACTGGAACAGTGTGACCCTGGGAGATGCAAAGGAGGGAGTTGGTCTCATACTGCCTCTAAGGAGACTGGACCTCTCTCTGTCTCATAGATGCCATATTTACTTGAAGGGCAACGGGATCCATAAGCCACGAAACTGAGTCTGGTGGAAAATATGCCTCAACAGCCCTTAGGAAAAAAAAGAAAAAAATCAACTTTAACAAAATGTGGTTTTTCCAAAGCAATACCTTCCTTGTTAAAAGGTTAAAAAAGTGAGGCCCGGTGCGGTGGCTCAAACCTGTAATCCCAGCACTTTGGGAGGCCGAGGTGAGAGGATTGCCTAAGTCCAGGGGTTCAAAACAGCCTGGGCAATTTGGCAAGACCTCGTCTCTACAATGAATAAAAAATTAGCCTGGTGTGCTGGCATGCACCTGTAGTTCCAGCTACTTGGAAGACTGAGGTGGAAGGATCTCTGAGCCCAGCTGATTGAGGCTGCCGCTGCACTCCAGCCAGGACGACAGAGTGAGACACCAACTCAAAAAAAAAAAAAAGGATTAAAAAAGTGAAAGAGTGAGAGAGGGTGGGCGGAGAAAATTTGGGCTTTTTCTAAAACTCCTCAGTATTTTCTGTGAAATCAGATTAGACTTTGTGGCCCAGCTGAACTCCCAGGCCTGGACTGGGATAAGGTGGCCAATCACAACACCTTGTGGCTGCCCGCCATTCTTCAACGGGCGTTACACTCAGCTGTGAAATTGTCACTGCCACTCATCTGACCTTCACCTGGTAAGCCGGAATTGCTTAACATCTCGCTTCCACCGGACAAATAGCCCTTTTGAGTGTAGCTTAGGTTATCACTTGACATCCTTGAAACCCATTTCCAGAGAAAGAAACCCTTGGTTAATGGAACATTAACTGAACAAATATTATGTATAGAGCTTATACAAATTGTAATCCCTTTCCTCAACATTTTTGGATTTGTTTCAGAGACAATGCAGTACCTAGCACAGCGCTGCATATCAAGGTGAGACTTATTACTGGGAATGGCAATCAAAAAATCATTTTTTAATGAAACGACTCTCTAAAAATACTTGGTGTCAGATTTTGCTATGTCATTCCCACTCAACTGTGAATACTGGGGCTAAGCGATCTCATTGAAATAAAAAACGTACAAGGCTTCTTTATCCATTTTATGTTCTCTGGAGATAAATAGTAGGTAACTGAGGACACAGTAACAGAGGGACTCTGCTGTACTGGTTATTTCTTTTGGCCTTTTTTTTTTTAATCCTATGAAATGAGGCATAGAGCTAAATAGAACTCACCCATTCTGGTATTAACCAAAACCTGAAGGAATCTTCCCCCTTTTATTTGAGGCGGGGGTCTTGCTCTGTTGCCCAAGCCATCCTTATACTCCTGGCCTCAAGTGACTGATGCCACAGCCTCCCATGTAGTGGGACCTACTGATGTGTACCACCACGCCATGCAAGGAAACTCGTCTAAGTCTGCATCACCAGGTACTTCAATGCTTTGCAAAGTTGGATCCTCCCCCTACATGAAATGTATTTTCAATAAAGGCAGGCCTCCCGGCACCTGTCATATCACCAGGAAGTCCTGCACACTTCTCTTTATGCTGGGAAAACCCCAACCAGACTTTTGGTGAAGGGACACCAAGGCTCATGGGACTATGTTGTCAGGATGCAGTTGGGAGGAAGTTGGACCTTCTTTTACTTTTGGAGAATGATAAGGAGACTCTGCTCTCTAAAGATCCCCCCTTCCCATCAACAACTGTCTGTGAATCTATGGTCCTAAGGGTTCCACGGACTGACTGATTCTCCAGCAACTCTCCTTGAAGGCAGTTTTTATTTTTAATTTATTTTTCTTTTTGTGAGTCAGGGTCTCACTCTCTTACCCAGATTGGAGTGCAGTGGCATGATCACAGTTCACTACGACTTTGGCCTGCTGGGCTCAGGTGATCCTTCTGCCTCAGCCTCCTGAGGAGGTGGGACTATAGCTACATGCCTCATCGTCCTGCTAAGTTTTGGATTTTTTTGTAGAGACAAGGTCTTTCTATGTTGCCCAGGCTGGTCTCAAACTTCTGGGCTCAAGCAATCCTCCTACTTCAGCCTCCCAACATGCTGGGATTACAGGGGTGAGCCACTGCACCTGGCCTGAAGGCAGTTTAGTTGTTGCGTGGCATGAGTAATGGCAGAGAGGATAAATAAAAGGTTTTGCTGGCTGATGGTTTAAAAGGAAAAAGAAACAAGAAAATACACTCAATAAGTTCCAAACAAAAGCAACACCACTCATCTCCAAAGTTCTGATCTGTATCTAAAATTAAAATGATGTATGCTTTTTCTCTCCTGAGGAACAATCTCATGAGAATCAATGGGACCAAGTCAAACGATCCCGCCAGTGCCACCAACGGTCACAGCACACACGGCAGACAGTTTGAAAACATGCCAACTTTTATCTTGTGATTAGCATAGCATTTACCCAAAAGAGAGGAGACGCTAAATAAAGCGGCATTTCTGAAATATGGGCTGTGCCGTATTTCCAAATAGCCTCAAAAGATTTTGAAGATGAAATGAGTTTTTATTATGTAAATCTACATTCAGGCTCTGGCTCTTATTAAAAACAAAACAAAACAAAAGAACAACAACTGGGAGTTTTGGAAAAGATCCATGAAAACAATTTAAGTTTACTGAGTAAATAAATAGGAGACAAAATTCTCTGTGGGGATAATTGAGAAAGTGACTTAAAGAAATTAGAGATGGAAGAGACTTGTTTTATTATCTCTCCAGGGGATGGTTTTCTTGGGTCCTATCCTTCTGGATTAAAAGGCCAAATGACAATAACGCTAACAATGAATTATAAATGCCCAATGCTTTCTTTCAAGCCCCATCATAGCTTTGTGAACAGAGGAGTCATGTAGTTTCATGTTTAATGTGACTCCTACTAGCATTAGGACTTCCTCTGAGCCACCTACACCTGATAGGAGACTCAAGGTGTAGCTTATTAAATCCCAGCATTTTGGGAGGCCACAGTGGGAGGATCACTTGAGGCCAGGAGTTTGAGGCTGTAGTGAGCCGTGATTGTGTCACTGCACTGTATCCTGGGTGAAAGAGTGAGATTCTGTCTCTAAAATAGACAGACAGGTAAATAGATAGATCAATAGATAGACAGACAGGCAGACAGATAGATCATGACATTAGATCCAATCTCCTGATCTGTCCTGAGGGCAGGCAGCTTCTCTAACTCTGTCCCAAGAGGACAACAGAAGGAACACACACACACACACACACACACACACAATCTTGGGGTGTGTTTGTGTGTGTAACCACAAGGTCATTTTGCACTTTGAAAACTACATAGATGAATGAATCAATTGTATTATAATTATTTATAGCATATATTCTAAAATTATGCTATATATATAGATCTTTCCTTTGAACTCCTTATTCTAGAGGATATTTTTCCCAATGTTGATTTGAGTGGTTTCTTCAGAGAAGATTGGCAGATCAAAGATGTAATTATGCTAAGAAAATGTCTACCAACTCTCCAGCCTTGGGACACAGGTATCAGCTTTCTCTTCTGTCAACCAATTCCTTTTAGGATTTGGATGGACTATTTCCCTCCTGGTCCCCGATCTATGACATGTCACTAGCTTGTGAGGGCGCTCTGCAGGAAACCCAGGACATAGACCCATTTCCAGTGTCAAATGAGGCAAAGAGTTTTAATGGCAAAACATATGTACAGGCAAGAGAAAAGTTGGATGCGAAGAAATGCCTCTAAAAAGGAGTTTGGCCAGGTGTGGTGGCTCAAGTCTGTCATCCCAGCACTTTGGGAGGCCGAGGCGAGAGAATCACCTGAGCCAGGGGTTTGAGACCAGACTGGGCAACTTGGTGAGACCTTGTCTCTACAATAAATTAAAAAAAAATTAGCTGGGCATGGTATCGTGCGCTTGTAGTTCCAGCCACTTGGAGGGCTGAGGCGGAAGGATCGCCTGAGCCCAGCAGGTGGAGGCTGCAGTGGCCGTGGTGAGCGTATCACTGCACTCCAGCCTGGGCGACAGGGAGAGACTCCAACTTAACAAAAAGGGGATTGGGAGAGAAAGTAGTCACTTTCAATGAGTGAATGTAAAAAAGCAAACAATCAGAACAGGAGCACTTGGAGAACTCACTCTTCTAATCTTATAATAAATAAATGATGTTAAGGCATGTGTATGCCACAGGAGTTCTGTTTTTCCTTATTTTACAGCCTGCCTTTTATTCCCAGGAAGACATGAAACCAACTTTCTTTTTGACTCTTCCATTGTGGCGGCTTTGCTTCTCTTGGGGGTTCGGGTTTCCGTATATTTGCAAGGCTTATTTTTCAATAGAGTGGTCAGGGTTTGCAAAGTAAAGGAATTTTCATTTCCATCGCTGCTGAAATGGCTGGACTGTTTGTTTGTTGCAAAGGGGAGGGGACCGCACTGGTTATTACAGAAGTGACTGTTTCCATCCCATCAGAACAGGAAGATTGTAGCCTCTGGCAGTGACTGAATCCAGGGGACTCAAGACATCCTGGTGTCATTTAATTATCTCAAGACCCAAGTCCCTTATTCTGCCGCATTCTGTGCTTCTCTTCATGGGGACTTCCTCTGGGTCTTGGCGAACGCACAGGAATTTGATGTTTAGAAAGTCACTTTCCTGTCCCTATAAACAGTTCTACCATAATAACCTGGCTTCTGGCACCAGAAGTTCATTTAAATTTTGCTCAGCTTGGTTTACAATTAAGATTTAATTAGTAAACTCGTTACAAAGACAGGAAATCTCCGACTTTCCCTTAATTCTCTTTTAGACCTCAGCAAAGACCCAGCCTGTCCCTTTGACTTTTAGACATTTGCAGAAAGTTTTCTTTAAACATTGTTATTTATGTTACTGTAAGTCCAAGATAAAATATTGTTCCTAGCTTTTGAAAATAGATGCAAGTAGCCTAGTCACTTAGAATTTAGGGTTTCAAGTTCCCTATTTAGAAAATATGCCCTGTTCATATTTTTAAACTTAACTCTCCGAGACTCTGAGAGTTTGTTTGGAGCCTCCCAACTTTTCTCAGACTGTGGAATTAGGGATTAAGTTTGGGGGCAGGTGGTGATGGAAGGAATGCCAAAGGGGTCAGGGAACATGGATGAGGATATAATTGCTGCATGGTGACACCCTCAAAATGATTCATAACACTGGTTATCTCACTGTCACCCCTGCACCATGAAAGCAAGGATGGCAGAACTCTGTGACTATGAACCAAGGTGACGCATGTATATTTTGCTAATAAAGAGAAGCAGAAAAGCCTTTGCCAAAAAACTCAAAAAAAAAAAAAAATCGAGAGGCGAAATAAACACACAGTTGAGACAGAGCTTTGTGACGTTAGAAGCCCAGAATTAAAACATTTTAGCTGGTGACTTTTTTTATTGGACAAAAACTATATAAATTCATCCTGAGAAAATGAAGTCCCTGAAGGAAAATGATAGAAACTTTTGGACCTGAGCTTAGATTGATATACTCGATGCAATAAGACTTGCATTAAAACATTTACCTTGACCACCCAGTGATGGGTAGAAGACATTTGAAAGGGAAATTTTCTTTTCCTTTCAAATTTCTCCCATTTTATTTCAGTTTGCTTGCTGCAGAAAGCTGAAGCCCTTCATGTGATCTTTGGTCCTGAAGGCAAGTTTATATGGTTGGATGAGTGACTCCTTTTTAGAAATTCAGTCTTTTAAAACTTACCCGTTAGCGATAACTGGAGGTTGTCTCTCGTTTTAAATACATATTTGAAGTGAAAAACTAAAGATTTTAAAAAATCAATTCATATATTGTAGGAGGGCATGATTTTCTAGTGATTTCTATCATCTTATCATGTTTTTGGCCTAACAGAGGAGGAAAATATGAATCAGAAAGGTTAAGAGACTTTCCTGAGGTCACACAGCAAACTTGCAGGCAAGGCAGAAATAAGGTATGTTTGTTTGTTTGTTTTAATCACATGTAGAGCTCTGGGCAAACTCAAAGGCAGAAGTTATTAGTGGCTGTAAAAACCAAGCCTGTGATACTTAGTGGGTATTACTCTGGGGCAGTCTCTGTATTTGATGATCTTGACAGCTTTTATGAGGCTTTGGAATGTGTCAGTAGATAACACTGTGACCCTAGGAGAGAGCAAACCAAACCCTTTCCTCTGGGAAGCCTCCTCCAATGTGCTGCTGGTAATTTTCAATCACAAGAGGAAATTCAAACTTTACTTTCAAAATGGCTGGAAGAGTTTGAAAAACAGGAGACTCCAAGGGGACTGGTCCAATTCAAGAGAAGCATGGAGAGTAGTCAAGTAGTCAAGCAGTTTTCCATCACCTGGAAAAAGAAAGGCTTCTTCCTGGCTCCTTGGCCCCATGTTTGGAAGAGTTGGGAATCAGTGTGGAAACACAGACTTAAGCCACCACAGGAAGATTTCAGTTCTCTCCTGAGATGCTGGGTGCTGGACCTGGTATGCTCAGGCAGGCCAAGAGAGAGCTTTGTTCAAGAAGGGACTGTGTGGATATCCTTGAGGAAGAGGGTCCTGGGAACTTGGAAAAGAGAGCAGTGAAGGAAGGCAGAGTGAGGCATTCTAAAATAACAATTGATGTCAGGGTGCGGTGGCACATGCCTGTAATCCCAGCACTTTGGGAGGCCAAGGTAAGAGGACTGATTGAGACCAGGAGTTGGTGACCAGCCAGAGCAATTTAGCAATGTCCTTTCTCTACCAAAAACAAAAACAAAGACAAAAACGAAAACAAAAAAAGCCAGAAGAAATAAAAGAAAGCTAAAACAAAATATCAATTAAAAAAAGAAAGCAGAAGTTATGAGAGTGCAAAAAAATATAAAGCTCCCAGGAAAACTTCAGCCCTGAGAAGGGTGGTTACTAGTTAATGGTCTCCAGAGATTACTGTTTTCAATTGAGGTTTCATTTAATGGATGTACAACCATTAGAAACCACAATAGATGTCCCTATGAGCTGCCTAAAAAACCACAGAAGTAAATGGAAAGAGATCTGAGTCGAGATTCCCCTAATTTCTCTGAATAAGGAATTCTACTTGGGAAGGTATGCTTTAAAAAAATTGTTTTCTGGAGGATTATCAGAGGCATAAGACCCAAATGCAATGTATGAACTTTGACTAAATCCAGTTTGGAAAACAGCAGTGATTCCAAAAATAGTCCTAGTATCATCAGAGACATTTAAATATGGACTAGAAATTTGAATAGACTATATTATGGAATTATGCATTTTCTTGGATATGATTATATGATTGTGGTAAAGTAGAAGATTATCCTCATTCTTAGGCAATGCATCCTAAAATTGGGTTAAAGTGCAATGATGTCTGAAACTTAGAGAAAAGTATGTGTGTGCGTATACACGTATTCACATATATGTTTAGATATTTATGTATACACATGCACTTTTTTTTGAGTCAGAGTCTCATTCAGTCGCCTAAGCTGGAGTGCAATGGCACGCTCACAACCACCACAGCTTAACCAGCTGGGCTCAGGTGATCCTTCTGCCTCAGCCTTCCAAGTCGTTAGAACCACAGGTGCACCGCCACACCTGGCTCACAAACACATATTTAAGCAGAGGATGGTTAAAATGATAATGGAATCATTAAGCTTCTACATAGAGAATCAGTTAATTCCTGACCACTTGACCTTACTGATAGATTAAGAAGAGCCGACACCTATGCAGTGTTTGCTATACACCACACCCTTCCCCAAAGGCTTTAAGGGTATATAATACACACTCTTCTATTATCCTTTCTCGGAGCCACAGACAGGTAAGCCACCCAAGGTCCCATACAACTCATACCATTGGAGTTGGGAGTCAAATCCCAACTTCCAGGAAAACCTCAGCCCTGAGAAGGGTAGATATCAGAGTTTTGCTTTTAACTACCATATCATGCTTCCTCTCTATCTTTGTACGTACAAATGACTCAAAAGTCAACGCTTCATTGCACTGGACCCAATTCTAGAATTTACCTCAGTCAGAAGTCCCAGTTCAGTACCATGGAGGGGACCTGTGTCCAGAAGTGATTGAAGAAACAAAATGGGACATGCACTTAGAACAGAATGGGCTTCCTTTAGGTGTAAGGTTTCAAGCAAGCTTCTAAAGCCCAAGCTGGAAGAGTCAAGCTGTCATACCCTTAGGGAGAAAAAAAATTACGGAATAGATCTCCAAAGATGAGAATTAAAAGTGTTTTAACTCAAAAAGATCAGTGGACTTTACTGTTGCAATATTCATTTTTGTGTGTGCTTCAAGCATGGGCGGGGTGGGACGGGGATAGAGAGAGAGTGAGAAAGAGAGAGAGAGAGAGATGACTAAACTGGAAAAATGCACAGGCGTTCATAAGAGGAACATACTTGTGTTACTACTTACAAAACTGTTGGGAGTCCCAGGAGAAAACTCTTCGCCTTTTCCTTGGAGCACAGACCATGGTTTATGTAAGCTGGAAGAGCTTTGTCTCCAAGTTCTGTCCAGATTTGTACATCATTGTATTGACTTCCTTTGTCTCGAATGTCCAAACACACAAACCCCTCAACTCTTGACCTTCTTCTTTCTTTTATCCTCCTAATGTTTTGAGTGGAGTAGAAGTTTAGGACCTTAGGAAGCTCTGTCACTGTTTTTGGGCCCCCAAGTTAGAAACCACTCAAACATTGAGACTCGTAGTAAAACGTGAAACTCTCAGCTCTGAGCAAAATTTTGTAAACGCCCTTCTTCCATCTTCCTAGATTCCTTCTCATCAAGTACCCTGGCAGCATGGGCTCTTTCTTTTTGAGGGGGCAGGGAGATGGGATTTCGATCTGTCACTCAGGCTAGAGTGCAGTGGCATGATCATAACTCACTGCAGCCGTGAACTCCCGGACTCAAGCCATCCTCCCATCTCAGACGCCCAAGTAACTGAAAGTGCAGTTAGTTGCACACCACCGGTCCATGCTAATCTTTTTTTGTTTTCCTTTTTGTAGAGATAGGATCTTGCTAAATTGCTCAAGTTCAAGGCTTGCCTTGAACTCCTGGCTTCAAGTGATCCTTCCACCTTGGCTTCCCAAGATTCTGAGATTATAAAAATGAGCCACCACACATGGTCAGATGTGGCCTGTTTCTAGTGTGAGCTTCAATGTATGAGCTCTTTGACACCTAGTATGAAGCTATACACACCATGGGTCCTCTCATATATGTTTACCTGAAATGAGTTTTCAAATAGGACAGTCAGATAAAGACCAAGCTCAATTTATATTACAGTTTGACCCAATATGAATAATTAGGACTTTCGTAGAGCTTTGCAGTTCAATATCTGCTTTGATGCACACAACACTTCAATGAAGGAGGTATAAGTGCTATTAACTCTTTTTTCAGATTATGATTCTGCTTTATTTCTAAAGGTTTTTGGGGAGAAGACAGGACATTTTAGAACACTTAAGGTAACTCCAAATGTCTGTGACCAATTTAATTAGAATATTATCATGGTTTCGTCGATCAGTTACTTGATCAAATATTTATTTAATGCTCCTGATGAGTCTAATAAAAAAGTACTTTGGAAGATTAAAAAAAGCAAAAATGAAACAGTTCCTGCCTTCAAGGAGTTTATGGTGTACTTATAAATGTACATATAGTCTTTAAAAGATGACTCAAATAAAGCATACAAAGCGAGCGACAAATAAGTGGCATGTATTTACCAAGGCTTCTTGCTGAATCCCTGCTGTATTCCAGGCACTATTCCAAGGACTAGGAATTCCAGAATGAGCAAAAGAGACAAAGATCCTGCCCACTTAGAATGAACATTCTGGATGAAAAGAAAGGCAAGAAACAAGATAAATAAGTGAATCACATAGTATGTCAATGAAAAGCACACAAAGGTGAAAGCAAAGCAGGAGGGGATAGTAGCCGTTGAGGTTGGCTGTGGTTAAAATCTGAAAGGGGATTTCCCAGACGAGCCTTGTTTCACACAGGGTCACTTGGGTAAAGACATGATGGAAGTGAAGGCCTGAGGGAAGAGCATTCTGAGTGGAGGGAACAGCCAATGCAAAGGCCGCAGGGGGAGCTTTTTCAGATGTGCTGAGGAAAGAGATGACAACATGGCTGGAGTGGGTGGGGAGAGAAGGAACAGAAGGAGAAGAAATCAGAGAAACAGTTGGGAACCACACCACGGCAAGGACTCTGGATTTCACTTTGAGGGACATGGGGGCAGGGCAGTTAACATATTGTGACTTGAACGGTGGTAAGGCTTGAACAGGGGGACCATTGGAAGACCATTATAATAATCCAGGTAAGAGCAGGGCGGAGGCGTGGAGAGCACAAGAGGAAATTCAAACTTTCAGTCACAGAGGAAATGAGAGGTGTTTAGGCAGGACTTGGAAGGACTGGAAGCAGGTGTGAGAGAAAGAGAGGAGACAATGCGTATGCCAAGTTTTAGGGTCTGGATAATTGTAAAAATGGGTGCTTTGGGATGCTAGTTTGGGAGGATTGCTTGAGGCCAGGCATTCAAGACCAGCCTTGGCAACATACCCACCTCTACAAAACCTCCCACCTCTACAAAAGTTTTTTTTTTTTTTTTTTTTGAGCTGGAGTCTCACTCTGTCGCCCAGACTGGAGTGCAGTGGCCGCTCCCGGCCACCGCAGCCTCAACCTGCTGGGCTCCGGTGATCCTCCACCTCAGCCTTCCAAGGAGCTGGAACTACAGGCGTGGGCTACCACACCCGGCTAATTTTTTTGATTTATTGTAGAGATGAGGTCTCGCCAAGTTGCCCAGGTGGGTTTCGAACCCGCAGGCTCAGGCAATCCACTCACCTCGGCCTCCCAAAGCGCGGGATTACAGGCTGCGCCACCAAGCCCGGCTCTTTTATCTCTTTTTCTTGCCTAATTGCTCTGGCTAGAACTTCTAGTACAATGTGGAATAAAAATGGCGAGAGTGGGATCCTTGTCTTGTTTCCTGATCTCAGGGGAAAAGCTTTTAGTCTTCTGTTATTAATATCATAT
>CAUYQG010219997.1:0-51989 GCA_963574415.1 Tarsius wallacei | reverse complement strand
GTTGTATGGGAGGTCGATTTTTAGATGTTTTAGAAATTGCCACACTGTGTTCCACAGAGGCTGTACTAGTTTTCACTCCCACCAACAGTGTAAAAGCATTCTCTTTTCTCTGTATCTGTATCTCTAGCATCTGTTTTTTTTGTTGTTGTTGTTGTTGTTGCTGTTGTTTTGAATTACTAATAATTCCTGACTGGAGTTAAGTGGTGTGTCAGTTTGGTTTTGATATGCATTTCTTTGATGATTAGTGAGGCTGAGCATTTTTTCGTGTATCTGTTTTCTGCTCATATGTCTTGTTTTGAGAATTATCTACTCATATCTTTTGCCCACCTTTTAATAGGACTGTTTGTTTTATTTCCTTTCTAGGTAAGATATTTTAAAATATTAATTTTATAACAAATGCTTCACTCCCTTATACTTTACAAAAAGTATAATTTTTTCTGTATTTGAATAAGTTATTAGGTTTGAAGGAAGAAATCATAAAGGTCTTGGAAATACACAATTTTTCTGCAACAAAGACAATTGCATGAGTGTACTCTTGGCCAAAGAGAGGTGGATACCATTGTAGGTTTTAGTCCACTGATGTATGTATATACATCCAAGAAAAATGTGTATATATTGTTGTTAGATGATATGTACAAAAATGGTAATAGGCTAGGCACAGTGGCATGCACCTGTACTCCCAGCCATTCGAGAAAGTGGGGTTGAGAGGCTTGAGCACAGGAGTTTGAATCTAATTTGGGGAACATAGTAGGACCCTGTTTCAAAAAAAAAAAAAAGGAAGGAAGGGAATAAGAGAAGGACAGAGAAAGAATGATAATATTAGCATTACTCTCAGTAGCCACAGATTGGCAAAATCCTAATTGTTCATCAACAGTAGAATAGAAAAAGAAATGAATATATTCAGACATTGAAACATATACAACAGTAACTACTTTTTACATGCAACAATAGGTATGACTCTCTATTATGTTAAGTGAAAGAAGCCAGGCACAAAATTGTATCTACTATCGAGTTTCATTTAAGTTTAAGAACTACATACAACTAATCTGTGTGTTAGATGTCAGAAGTGTTTGCCTTCAAACTGGGTGGATAGTAACTGGAATGGGACATGAGGGGCTTCTGGATCTTATTTCTTTATCTAAGTGATAAGTACACAGGTATAATCAGTTTGTGAAAATTTATTTAACTGTAAACTTCTAAAATATGAACTTTCCTCTGTGCATGCCATACTTCTGTAAAAGCTTTTCTAAGTCATAAGTATTTTAAGTCCCTGCTTAAGAAATGATACTGATAAACCTGGGTTCAGTTCTATCACATAACATTTTGTAAATGAGTTTTTCTAATAGTAAGAGCAACCTAATTGGTTGGTAGTAAGGATTAAATTAGACCATTGTAATGGTTATCATGCTATAAAAATATTTCTTCATCTGATATTTTATAAACATGGCATCTAATAGTACCCATCTGGAAATTTGTAGTACCCATTCATAGATAAAGACATCTATTTAATTTTGTTTAATTTAGTACCTCTCAAACTCAAGTTATATACTCTATGCATCTTCTATAGGCACTAGACTCACTCTGAGCAATCCTGATAGGTAATATAGAAAGTGCTTTGATACATTTTATCTTATAGAATCCAAATAACAGTATAGTGAGGTCAGATTTGTACTTTACAAATGTAAAAAGATAATATTCCAAGACAAAGTAGAAGAGCCAGAACTAGAATAGTGGATCTAAATAAAAGCAGAGTGCTTAAAAGGCCACTGAGGATTGAATGAACTTTCTTGCATCAAGCAAATATATATATATAAACTTTCTAACAGTTTAACAAAAGGAATGGTCTATGTAAATTCCCAGGATGATGCTATAAAAAGATGGAAGCCAAAACAGAAGCAACATGAGACTTTTTTAGGGCTAGCATGGTAGGAGACTCCTGCCTGCCTTGTTAAAATACTGATAGGGATTCATAAAAATGCAAAACTGGCAACAGAATTAGAAAGTAAAACTAAGTCCAATATACAGAAGAACTTCCATTGACATACAAATCTATTGAAATGGACATGGGTGCAATTTCTTGTGCTTTTGAACCTCTTTAAAGCTTACTTTAAGTTTACACCAATATACTTTGATCTGTTTTACTTACCCTCCAGAAATATTGTTCCACTTCACATAGTAATTCTTTTATCTTGCTAGAGTGTTTTGTGTTCTACTTCATGCTGTCATGGTCTATTGTTCTAGTGAAAGAACAGTTAACTTTCTCTGTGGAATACAAGGTGATAACAGGTTCTACTTTTGAGCCAAAACATAAAAACTCATGGCTCTTTCTATGTAACAACATTAAGTTATGTTTCACAGTCATAGGCTTCATACCCATTGTTATTTCTTCCACAATTGATTAATCTGAAACTCTATAATATTATCAGGACCTCAACTTTTCCTCATGAGTAAAACTTCAAGGTAAATATGGTTTGTGTTCCAATGCCACATTAAACTTTACTGCCCTTATAGATTACTACTTGAAGTAGTAAAAAGATATTTGGGCTGTAAAACTCATTTCGGGTAATCGGGGAGGATTTTGTCTCCCCAGGGGACATTCGGTAATGTTTGGCTACATTTTTGGTTATCACAACTTTGGGAGCAGCTACCCATTACTGGCAGTTAGTGGTAGAGGACAGGAATGCTGCTAAACGTCTTACAGTACAAAGGACAGGCCCACACACAAAATAAAAAGATTCTGATGCTGAATATCAATGTTGAAGTTGAGAAGCCCTATGTTAGAGCTATAGAGAACTTTATACAATTTTGTCTTAGGTGTTTTGCAGCCAAGAAAACTATCCCATCTAGCGTACAGATCCAAAGAACAACAAAGAATGACTACTTTTTTTTTTTTTTCTTGAGTTGGGGTCTCACTCTGTTGCCCAGGCTGTAGTGCAGTGGCACGCACACAGCCACCAGAGCCTCAGCTTGCTGGGCTCAGGTGTTCCTTCCTCCTCAGCCTTCCAAGTAGGTGGAACTACAGGCACGTGCCACCATGCCTGGCTAATTTTTTGATTTGTTGTAGAGATGAGGTCTCATCAAGTTGCCCAGGCTGGTCTCAAACCCATGGGCTCAGGTGGACCTCTCACCTCAGCCTCCCAAAGTGCTGGGATTATAGGCATGAACCACTGTGCCCAGCCCAACTACTTTTTTTTTAAGAGAAAGATATGATTTTAAAGATTGAAATAGCCAGTGCTTAGGATCTTGCTGATCTATAATTTAATGTTTAGAATAGTTGTATATATTGAATATCATTTATAACTGGTTTGTCAATGGGTTTGCTTTCTTCAGTATGTTTTAGTAAATATTTAATCTGTGACATTTTATGTATTTAAAAAAAGATATTGATAAGAGAAAATGGAGACAACTCTGGCCCACAGAACAAGATCCTAAGCACTGGTTATTTCAATCTTTAAAATCTTATCTTTCTCTTAAAAAAAAAAAAAAAGTAGTCGCGCCGGGCACAGTGACTTACGCCTATAATCCCAGCACTTTGGGAGGCGTAGGTAAGAGGATTGCCTGAGCTCACTGGTTTGAGGCCAGCCTGGGCACCTTGATGAGACCTCATCTCTACAGTAAATCAAAAAATTAGCCAGGCATGGTGGTGTGTGCCTGTAGTTCCACCTACTTGGAAGACAGGAGGAAGGATCCTCTGAGTCTAGCAGGTCAAGGCTGTGGTGGCCATGAGCGTACCACTGCATTCCAGCCTGGGTGACAGAGTGAGACTCCAACTCAAAAAAAAAAAAAAAAAAAAGTAGTCATTCTTTGGATCTACTTGCTAGATGGGATAGTTTTCTTGACTGCAAAAAATCTAAGACAAAATTATATAAATTTCTCTATAGCTCTGATACAGGGCTTCTCAACTTCAACACTCTGATATTTAGCTTCAGATAAACTTTTTATTTATTCCCTTGTCCTAGAGGGTGCAAAGAGAAACAGAAAGAAAAAAAGGACTGTGTTAAGTTCTGCCTCTTAATGTGTTATTTTGAGGAAATTACTTAGTCTTTGTTCTTCTTCTGTAGAATGAGTCTAATTCTGCTTTTCTTACCTTATTTTTTTGTGAGATAAAAGCTGATAATAAAAGTATGGGTATTCTTTTTTTCAGGGCTAAGAATGGCTGTTTTTATGCCCAGCCAGCATAGACCTGGCAGACAGCAGTACCAGAGGGCCAAGAGGGAAGGCTATGTCAGGCAAAGTCAGATCCTGTGCCAGGCAGGCTGCCGGGGCCAGGCCAGCATTAAGACTCAGTCTAGGCACAGGAGAGGGGGTGAGGTATGCAGAAGCTGAAAGCACCAAAGGATATTCCCTGGGTGGGAGGAACAGAAAGAGAGGGAGAGAGAACAGTCAGCTAGAGAGGCCCATGCTCTATAAGCACTTTACAAGTTGAACACACTCTTGCCTTTGGTTCCTTCCAAAACAGACCTAAAGACAGTGATTCAAGGGAAAGTAGTTCATTTTGAAGGCGAAGGAAACAGGAGTGGAAAACTGAGCCCAGACAGAGAAGGTAGCCAAAATGATTTATTTATCCAGTCAGTTAGTGTTAGTATTAGTTTAATTCTGCTGGGGTATCTGGGAGCAAGTGTAGAACACATACATCAGCTTTCCTACACAAGTGGTGAGGGGCTGAAGTATTTCTATATCAGATCTCATCAGCCATTTGTCAAGTCCAATTCCCCTGGCAAATACATTACTTCTCCAGCAGTGATGAACTTCAGATGTCAAAGAAAGCCAACCAGTCAAAGAAATGCAGGTGCTGGTGGTAGGAATCAGGCTGTAGTACACTGAGGCACTAAGGGCCTAGAAATATGGGCTCTGTACTCATAGACAGTGTCTACTACAACTTCAATAATATGTTCACTCTCTTTTTTTTTTTTTTGAGTTGGAGTCTCACTCTGTCGCCCAGACTGGAGTGCAGTGGCCGCTCCCGGCCACCGCAGCCTCAACCTGCTGGGCTCCAGCGATCCTTCCACCAAAGCCTTCCACATAGCTGGAACTACAGGCACGCGCTACCACACCCGGCCAATTTTTTGATTTATTGTAGAGATGAGGTCTCACCAAGTTGCCCAGGCGGGTCTCGAACCCGCGGGCTCAGGCAATCCACTCACTTCAGCCTCCCAAGGCGCGGGATTACAGGCTGAGCCACCGAGCACAGCTCATTCTTTTTTAGTAGAGTCTGAAGCAGAGAAAAAAAATTAGTGAAAAAACACATTTTGCATTGGTGTTTTAAGATACGTTCTGAAAAAATTGCGTCAAATAATACTTAAAATGTCTCATCAACTATGGATAATTTTATTTTTTTAAGCCAATATCAAGGCTGGACCCAGTGACTTTATACCAGTAATCTCAGCACATTGGTTGGCCAAGGCAGGAAGATTACTTGAGGCCAAAAGTCTAAGACCAGCCTAGGAGACATAGCAAGACCCTGTCTCTACAAAAAAAAGTTTAAAATCTAGTCAGGCATGTTGGTGTGTGCCTGTAGTCCCAGCTACTCTGGAGACTGAGGCAAGAGGGAAAAAACAAGCCAATATCAGATATATCTCATAAGCAATCTTTCAGAGAAAAGTATATGCACAGGTATAAAGAACATCTATCTCTATTTATGTATATTTATTTTTGTTACACGTTTTAGCAATTCCTAAATCAATGGGTAGATTATTTGTTCCCTTATAGAAGTTTTATTATTGGTACTCTGTCTACAGGGCATGTGTTTTGAGTTGTATTTTTCAGAAGTGATATTCATTGCAATCCAGAGTCATCTGTCCCTACTGCAAATTTACCTTATAATTAACAGTGTACACATGGAGAAACACTGATCAGAATGGCACATAGTTTGTGACTATAAACAGAATTGATACATAATAGGCTTGTGTCAGCTCTGAACTTCTCATTCTGTCTTTAATAGCTTAATTTTCTAACTAAACCAAGCTAATTGAACCAGACAGGATTAATAAAATATTGGAGTATTTTGTTATGTCTTCATTTAGTTCTTAGATTTTTAAAAGAGTATTTGTAAGGTTTACATTTTTCTGTATTAATTATAAAATAAAGCATGTCTAGAAAATCCCAAAATATTAGCAAAGTTTTTCTTCTTTGAACTTAAGTGTAAATGAATGAAGAGAATGTAAAGAAAATTAATAGTGCAGGCAGTATGGTGCTGTGCTGATTTGCAAGTTTATTTGTTTGTCACTATTAAGATGCTATGTAATGGCACAAGTCAAGTACTAATGGTCCGCTTAACAGCGTGAAAGTCATCACAAAGGAAGTCATTACTGTGTAGCTAAGGGGAAACTATACAAATGTATGGCTATATGGGACATAAACACAATTTTTGCTGTTACAAAAACAGTCATCTTTAACTAAATGCATTTAATGAAATAAAGCTTATACTTAGTTTAAAATTCCTACAGTGAATAAATGTATTGTTCATTTTCCCCCAAGATTTGGATTTTAGCTGCTGCCTGAGGATTTCACAGGGTTTGCCATATATAATCCAAAAATTTTAGTAGAGTTTAGTTGTGAATAAAACTAAATATTATGTTCTACATTCTACATGCACATGCAAACACACTTTATTGCAAAATGACATGCTGGTCCTTCAATTTAAAATTTATCATTAATGAGGCACTTTTTCTTTTTCTAGGCAGTCATAATAGTCATACACTTTATCCAATTTGCTGTACCCTCGTGCCTCAGAGATTTTGTACATGCTAGATCTCATCTCATTATCATCTCATTTTTAATTATAAGTTGAAAATCATATAGACTTATTTAAAGTAAATATAATTATTACATTTTCAACAGAAATATTTACAAAGACTGTTGAGTAGCTTTATTGTAATCTTCATATCACAGCAAAGAGCTTATTAACATTGTCCTGAATTTTTTTTTTTTTTTTTTTTTTTTTGAGTTGAAGTCTCACTTTGTCGCCCAGACTGGAGTGCAGTGGCCGCTCCCGGCCACTGCAGCCTCGACCTGCTGGGCTCAAGTGATCTTTCCCTCTTAGCCTTCCAAGTAGCTGGAACTACAGGCGTGCGCTACCACGCCCGGCTAATTTTTTTGATTTATTGTAGAGATGGGGTCTCACCAAGTTGCCCAAGCAGGTCTCGAACCCATGGGCTCAGGCAGTCCACTCACCTCAGCCCCCCAAGGCGTGGGATTACAGGTCCTGAAATTTTTAAAAATAAAATAGCAGCAAGACAACACTAATTGTCTTTCTATAGATATGCAGAAAATGTATAGTTGTGTTTGAAATTGAGATTCTGCCCCCTCTTTTATCCACTCCTTTATTTTTCCATCCAGTAAACATTTGTTGAGAACCTATTAAGTGTTAGCTACTGTATTTGCCCTAATAGAACAGATATATCATTGTGTTCCTAGTTTAGTTGGGAGACATTGTATGATGTGGGTTGGCACAAAGTCTCAATCTTTAAAGCCTTGTTTTTTATTGCATTGCATGATATTAGACACTGGAATTGTTGTTGCCTTGTTTTTTATTGCATCGCATGGTATTAGAAACTGGAATTG
Source organism: Tarsius wallacei (assembly GCA_963574415.1). NCBI lineage: Eukaryota > Metazoa > Chordata > Mammalia > Primates > Tarsiidae > Tarsius > Tarsius wallacei. Next base: position 44,426 of record CAUYQG010219997.1, on the reverse strand, counting down.
TTGTTGCACTTTTTTACCTTAGTACAATGGTCACTTTATTGCTATGGCCATACAACTGATCTCTTGTTAGCTTTGCCCTATCTTTATGTTCCTTTTTATTTTTTATATTTTTGTCTGTCTAGTTGACTTGGGTAAAACTCCTTGCCTTCATGCCAAGCATCTGTTGCTGCTTCATGCCTTCTTTCCACCTGGTTTTGACTTTCATTGTTGCCATTAACTATATACACTCTTGATCCTAAACTCTGACTGAATCTTGATTGCCAACTTATGAAGCCAACCCCAAGTACTTTCTTTCTACTGTTGTTACCTATGATCCTGGCAACTAATTAAAGGGAACTAGGTGATTTGTATCCTTACTTCCTAATAAAGTACTTCGCACATGATAAATACTAAATATTGGTAACTGAGTAGATGAATGAATCTGTCTTTGCAAATGGAACTCAAGCTACATTTTCAGCTTTTCAAAAATGTTAAATGTATCTGAAAAAAGAGGTTTTTCCTCTTAACACTTTTGTGCTTTGTAATAAAAACCACATACACAGAGGGACTATAGAACCACAAAATGAGAATGTGTTTTAATATGTCAAACATCATTAGATACAATTGAGTATTCTCTGAGAATACAGAATAAGTGTGATATTGGAGAAGAAAGTGTAAGAATAAGAGAAGAATCAACTCTCCTTTGGAGAAAGGGATGAATTACTTCTCAACTTGTTCATATTATTTAAATTGTTTCCATTTTTTTGGGAAGTAGTATATTAGAGACAGTAATGTACTTGATAGAATCCTGTGGTCTTTAGAAGCCTAGTAAATTATTATCATCCTATCAATAAAATTAAGTAGAATTGTATTAAACATAATTCATAATTGTATACATTCAGGTTTGAAGAAAGGATTTTTTAAGTTACATCTCTACAACATTAAAATAAGACTAATTCAGAATAATCCTTTTCTGTGTATGTTTCTAAAGTATCATATTTTAATTATATATAATGCTCATCAATTATGTTAATACAATGAATTTTCATGACCTTGGATGAAATGAACATTCAAAAACTATCACTTTAATATTCATATTATTTACATCAACTCTGTATAGGAAAAAAGAGAACATTTGTGTAAAATTTAAGTATTAGGTTACAGTAAAATATTTTATTTTGTGTTCTGATTTTTTTAATGTGTATAAATTTGGAAGGTTTTGTAGTTTTGTTGCATGGATATATTGTGTAGTGTGAAGTCTGGTAGTGTAGTCATCACCCAAATAGTGTATATTGTACCCACTAAATAATTTCTTATCCCTAATACTCTTCCCTCCCTACCATTCCGAGTCTCCAAATCTATTACAAAATATTTCATAGCATTTCTATATTTAGGAGACATTTAACTTTTTTCCAAAAATCTTAAACACCACATATCATAAATCATATATTATCAAAATAGAGACTCAAAATATGCTATGTGTTTCTTGCGTTAAAAAAGTCACAGTATGATTTGATTATGTTTTAGACCAAATTATGCTTCAGTTTAAAAATGAGTCCCAAAATTTCAGAATAATTAATAATCCTAGAAGAAAAGGGACAATAGATAATGCGTTAGGAAAATTTCCCATTTTATTCCACGAGTCATGCTGAATATTTAAAAATATCAATAGATCTCGCTCCCTCTCTGCCTTTACCTCCATTTCTCTCTGACCCATTTTTCTCCCTTCCCCTAAGTACTGTTAAACTGTTAGTGTCAGTTTACAAATTAACTGTTAAATAATAAAGTAGCCCAAAACTTATATTAGAATAGGATACATTTCTTTTATTATAAGCAGTATAATCTTAGGATGGTATTTATCCTTTATTTATACCTTTTAAATCCTATTCCTCTGTCCTAATTCAAGTGTCACTTTTTTGGTAAAGTCATTTCTTTGAATACGAGGGTAAATATAAAGTTCTCCAATTCTGAATGGCCACAGTAGATATTTGTCTTATTTATTCTTTTTAATCTTATATCTTTTTTGCATAATCATGTTCACTAATAAAATGAAAATATCTTTTTTCTTTCTATTTTTTCTTATTTTGAATTGACACATAATGTACATAGTTATTGGGCACCGTGGGATATTTCAATAACTGTATACAACGTATAATGGCCAAGCGAGAGTAATTAGCATATTCATCACCACAAGTGGTAATCATTTATTTGTATTGGGAACATTCAAAATCTGCCCTTCTAGCTATTTGAAAATATACAACAAAATGTTAACTGTAGTTACTTGTAGAACACTAGAACTTATTCCTCCTATCTAGCTATATTTTTGTATCTGTCAACCAACCTTCGGCTAACTTTCCCTTCTACTACTCTTCCCCACTTCTAGTAAACACTGTTCTACTCTCTTCTTTTATAAGATCAAAATAATTTTTTTTTTGTTTTAGTTGGAGCCTCACTCTGTTACCCAGGCCTGAGTACAGTGGTACTATCACTGCTCACTGCAGCCTCTACTTCCTGGGCTCAGGTGATCCTTCCATCTCAGCATCCCAAGTAGCTGGGACTACAGATATGCACCACCATGCCCCACTCATTTTTTTTTTTTCATATAGATGATGTCTCGCTATATTGCCCAGGCTGGGCTCGAACTCCTGGCCTTAAGTGATCCACCCACTTCTGCCTTCCCAAGTGCTGGGATTACAGGCAGGAGCCACTGCGTGGCCAAGAACAGATGTTTTAGCTTCCACATGAGTGGGAATATGCAGTATTTATCTTTCTGTGCCTGGCTTATTTCACTTACCATAATGTCTTCCAAACTTGTCTGTCTTGCTGTGACAGAATTTTGTTTTTTTTATGGGCCAGTAATATTCCATTGTGTATATATACCACCTTTTCTCTATCCAATCATCTGCCAATTCCATAGGGTATTCCTTATAACTGATTTCATATATTGACTATTGAGAGAAGTGCTGCAATAAACATGGGAGTGCAAATATCTCTTTGACATACTTAATTGCTTTCCTTAGGAGACATAGCCTAAGGAAAGGTAGATTATATGGTAGTTATCATTTTAGTTTTTTAGGAACCTCTATATTGTTCGTCATTGTGGTTGTACTAATTTACATTACCTACTAAAAGTCTGTAAGAGCTCATCTTTCTCTACATTCTTGCCAGCATTTGTTATTATTTGCCTTTTTGATAATAACCATTCTAACTTGGTGAGATGACATCTCATTGTGGTTTTCATTTCCTTGATGATTAGCAATGTTGAACATTTTTTCATATACCTATTGGCAATTTTTATGTCTTCTTTTGAGAGATGTCTATTCTGCTCATTTGCCCATTTTTACATCGAATTTTTGGTTGTTGTGGAGTCCCTTGTATATTTTGCATATTAATCCGATGTTAGATGAGTAGTGAGCCTTGGGGAATACCTTTTTGGATTGAGTTTATCTGGTGAATTTTGAGCTTCTTGGATCTGGATGTCCATATCTTTCACTAAATTTGGGAAATTTTCAACTATTAGTTCATTAAACATGTTCTCTGTGCCGTTTTCCTTCTGGAGGTGCCATAAGATGAATATTTGTTCACATAATTAATGGTGTTCCATTGCTCTTGTAGACTTCACTTTTGTTATTATTATAATTTCTTTTTTTCCTCTAACTGGGGAATTTCAAATGACCCATCTTCAAACTCAGAGATTATTTCTTCTGCTTAACCAACTCTGCTGTTGACCCCCACTAGTGTATTTTTAAATTTTATTCATTGAATTATTCAGCTGCAGATTTCTGTTTTGTTCTTTTTATAATTTCCAATTATTTGTTGAATTTCTCATTCATATCATCTATTGTTGTTCTCATTTTGTTGAATTACCTTCCTGTATTTTCTTTTTTTTTTTTTGAGTTGGAGTCTCACTCTGTCGCCCAGACTGGAGTGCAGTGGCTGCTCCCGGCTACCGCAGCCTCGACCTGCTGGGCTCCGGCGATCCTTCCGCCTCAGCCTTCCAAGTAGCTGGAACTACAGGCGCGCGCTACCATGCCCGGCTAGTTTTTGATTTATTGTAGAGATGAGGTCTCAACAAGTTGCCCAGGCGGGTCTCGAACCTGTGGGCTCAGGCAATCCACTCACCTCAGCCTCCCAGGGCGCAGGATTACAGGCTGAGCCACCAAGCCCGGCTCCTGTATTTTCTTATATCTCACTGAGTTTCCTTAAGATCGTTATTTTAAAATTATTTTCCAACAATTTGTTGGTTTTCTTTTCACTGACATATGTTATTAGAGAGTTACATTTCCTTCGTGGTGTCATAATTCCTTGCATTTTCATGTTTCTTTTGTTTCTCTGTTGATGCCTGTGCATCGGGTAGAACAATACTAGAGATTAGCCCCCAAAAAGTGAATAATCTTTTGGAGTGCAGCTGCTTGTAGTAGAGGCTTCCCCGACTGTGCAAGTGTTCTAGGAACCAATCAGCATCAGTGTACCAGCTAACATTGTTGTGAGAGGCTGCGCTTCAGTGAATTTTTTTTGGAGATTTCTTTCAAGCATTTGCCCATTTAATGATGGGCAACTTACACAAACAACCTGCCTACACCACACTGGGTATTCAGCATTTTTTTTAAACCAAAAACGACATGACTCGCGTGCCCCACCCTCACTTTTCATCTGATCTTGCCCCGAATGCCTTTTTTTGTTGTTGTTTCTCTGGATGAAAAATGTCCTCAAAGGGAAATGTTTTGTTGATGTGGAAGAGGTGAAACAAAAAACAACCGAAGCACTAAAAGGCATCAAAAACTGTTTTGAACAGTGGAAAAAGCATGTCAGTAGGTGTGTTGCATCAAACAGAGATACTTTGAAGGTGACTAAAGTTTAAACACATGAGACTAAATACACAATTTTTATAAATAAATTCCATTTTGGGGGGACACCCCTCATAGTCTCTTCCAGTCATTTTATAGTGGCTTTTGTAAAGAAAGACTTTTACTTGCAGTTGAGTTTTAGTGTGCCTGTTGTGAAGGGTGTGATATCTCTGTTTACAGATACGTGCAGGAGTATTTTCTCCATGTAACTTTCCCAGCTGTTTTCAACATCTGCAATAACTAAAGATGCCTCAGTGGCCTAGGTTGTGCAAGTTTGTGGCAATGGCAGCAGCAACATAGGTTGTCAGTATCCTCTGTGTCAACGACTTTTGTTCTCTTCTTAGTCTCATTTTCTCCACAATGGAGAGACTTATCCAAGGGGATCCTTCTTGATGTCAGATCTGACATGGCCTACAAGCAGCTGCAGTAGCACTATGTTCTTGATGTAGGTGCTCAGAGCTACTGTGGGGTTTTTGTCCTCCTGTTCTGGATCTCAAGAACCTCTTGTGGCACTGGGGTCTTGAAGTCGAGTTTGCTTTCTGGGAGTTTTGGATGTAGGTTGTCCACAGAACCAGGATCTTTGACTCTGAGGCACCCTCTAGCAGCTGAGGCCTAGGATTGTGGCTATGATTCTACCCTTGAAGTGCATGGCACAGCACTAACTGACTCCAGGGAAGAAGGGATACTCTGGAGGCATGGGCAGAGAGCAGGGTATGGCTGCAAGTCAAGATACTGAGCCAGTAGAGTTCGGTGACCACTCAGGTCCCATAGGATGAGGCATCACATAGTAGTGGTATGGTGGGACTTAGAAGTATCCAGCTTCTGTGGGGTCATTTGCAGTGGCAGCAAATACCTCAGAATTATAGACCCGGTAGAGGTATAGGGAGCAGCACAGTGATGACTCTACTCCCCAAGAAGTAGGATGCCTCCACAGCTCAGACTCTAAGGGGCAAGTCTAACTCCAGGAAAACAGGGTACTAGAGTTGTTTGGCCTGTAGGGAAGGATGTCTCAGCTCAGTCACTTCTCTGTTTCCCTGTGACTGTCAGCTCAGCCTTGGGATGTGCAGCTGTTCAGCTCAGCCAAGATACTGTTTCCCCAGGGGATGTTGTACCACTTCAGCTCAGGACTGGGGGTGATGACCTTCCTGGGTAGCCCAGGAACTATTTCCCTAGAATAAAGGGCATGTTTCAGCTTAGGTACAGGGGTGCATGACCACTCTGGGTGGCCAAGGCACTGTTTCCAGGGATGCAAGGCACTGCTTCACCTTAGACACCAGGGAGGCATGATGACTCTGAGCAGCGAAGGTATCATTCTCCCAGGATGTAGGTTGCCACTTCAACTCAGGCCCAGAAGGACTGCTATGGGCAGCTAAGGCATCGTTTTCCCATGATGCCTGGCATTGCTGCTGCTTTGGCACAGGGATGTAGGGCAAAGCAGCAACTGGGAAGAGCATATGAATTGGCTCCACCCAAACTGAGTTTCCTCAGGAAGCTGTTTTCAGCTTCCATTTGAGTTCTGTGGGTCAGGGTGCAGCAGTGAGTAGAAGGGGTGTTTGGGGCAAGCTCCGCCAGGGTGCTGTTTCCCGGGAGGAGTGAGCAGCTTTAGCTCTGGCTCATGGGAGTAAGAGGACAGTGAGGTGGAGGGCTCCACCTCCACTTGACCCCACCAGAAGGAGTAGAATGGCTGCTCACAGCACAGCTTGGGTGGTTCTGCAGAGGCTTGACCTCAGGGTAAAGGGGAGTCATCCCTAGAGCAACACACACTCTAGCCATAGTTCAAGTTACAGGATGGTATAGTACAGTAGCTGTAGAGGCCACAGGGACAGGTCACAGTGCATGCTCACTTTCTGAAGGCAGTACAGCTATATGGACTCCAGGCAGCAACCTCAGCTGCACTTAGTGCTTATGAGGACTGCAGGGGACCCCAGTGGTGAGAATTGAAGGTGTTGACGGGCGTTGCGGGGTTCCTCTTGCCTACCTCCACTCTGTAGGAAGACAGCCTTCCTGGTTCCCAGTGTTCTGGCTGGGGTTGGGGTGGTGGAGGCCTGGTGTTTTCTTCCATGCTCTATGTGGCTGCCTTGAGTTTCTGTGCTTACTAGGACCTCTGTTATCCCTTTGATGTACCCTGACTCTCCTTTAGTTATTTTAGCTAAATTGTAGTTGGTTTTTTTGTTGTTGTTTCAGCTATGTTTGTGAGGGAGCCTAGCACTGGGGGCGTCTAGCTGGCTATCTTGCTCCAATTTTTTTTCTAATGAAAGTATCCTGACCACAGGATTAGAATTTTACTCATCTTTATAAGGCTATGTGTACTTGTTGAATGAATGAATGAGCCAATGAAAGTGCACACAAAATGATTAGACCTAATGAATTATGTACATTTTATTGTCTATTGAGGGTGATGATGTGCTTGTGTTTTTCTAGGTATTTATAAAATATTCAGGATTTTGTGGGGTTTTTTTTGTTTGCTTTATTTTGGAGTAATCTGAGAAATTGTTTTAAATTTATTTTGTTTTACACAGCAACAAGAAGACTATTTACTATATACAATGCAAAGATTATTATTTATTAAATTACTTGTACTTATCAAACAATATCTACGTGTAGTCTACATATCTTATACAAGTTGTAATTGTTTGTTACATAGGCTAAAATTTGTTTGAAGAGTTTTGGACTTATACCAAAGATACTTAATTTGGACTGGCCCCAAACTGTGTGTTGAAATACAAAATTAATATATACCACAAAATTTTTTAAAACAATTTAAAATATTGCTTGCCTATACAATAACTAGTAATCTTTTATCCCCAAAGATATAACTTTTGAAAAAGTTGACATTCATAATATTCATAATAAGCTTCATTTCTAAAATGAATTTTATAATATGTGTCCTAGCAGAGCTGCTGTGTTAATAATGCAGAATGCTTCCTCTCCCAAAGAAGCAATTACAGTGAAAAGCAACATTTTATTTCTGCCAAGAAGTAAAATTATAGTGTTCTTCATCAAATTTTGTAAAAATATGTTAAACACTGTAGAAGTAGGGTTTACAGGTTTTCTTTCACTGAATAATGAAAATAATTATTTTTACAATAAAGGGAATAAGCTGTAACTATATATTGTATCTGAGATTTGTTTTCAGTGTATATACTTATTAAATCTTTATGTTATAGTTTTGCATTCAAAATATAAACTATAAATCTTCAGAAGTGTTTTTCCCATTTTATGAGACTATCTCAAACCTTATTTATGAAGAAGAAATATCTTCATTGTTATCAAGGTAATCTCTATAGCATCTAAATTGTTTGAAACTATTACATTTCAGAATAATATTTGCTATTAGGTAATTAGAGTAGCTATCACTATAATTTGATATTTAAGATATTTCTTGTGTACCATTCTTGCGTTATAATGTAAAAATGACTTCTAGCTGTGATCTCCACTATGCTCTTACATTGCTTTTATTTTGAGTTTTAAAAGATAGAAACTCTTGTTTTTCTTTAGTTTATTAATTGATTAATATATTAAGTTCTGAAAGCATAGATTGTCTTCAATACATGTTAAAGGGCAAGATTATTAAAGTACACTGTAAATATAACTAACATTCACTTAACTGTAATAACTTTGGTGAATTGCACTGTAAACTTCATTGCTGATTATTAAATCATTACTAGAGGCTTTATCATTTTAGAGTAAGTTGTTTTGTTTTTCTCCAAGATTCTTTACTCCCCATAGTTCTGAAACCTTCAATCTTATGTACCTCCCCTCTCCCCCCGCCTCTTTCTTTCTCTCTTCTTTCTCGTGCTTTCTCTGTACTGTTTAATTGATGCTAGTAAAATCCTAGACTGCTTGGATTTTTTTAAAAGTGTCCAGCTGTCAGTAATACAGATCTATTATTAAATCTATCATTAACAGTGGTAGTATGGCCTGACCTAATTGATGTGACTTTTATAGGTACTACAGGAAGAAGATTAAATGCAAAAACTTGTTTCCTTATTAATTAACAGTTGTATTTTCTAATGGGCTTTAGATCCTGATAGTACATGACATTTTCCCTCTAGTATGAGTTGGAAAGATGAGGAAATTGTGTAATGTGTTTTAAAGCCATTTGAATGCTTTGTGGCTTGTTAGCCTTAGCACAGTTTACAAAGTTTACAAAGCATATACACTTTCTCCTAGGCAGTAACTAAGGCATTGGAAAAAGCTAATTCAATGTTTTGTAAAGCACTTAGAGGTAAAATATAACTTTTCAGATAGTGTTTTTTTAAACCAAGTGATTGTCCTCTTAACACGTGCTATTATCAGGGTATAAGCAAAGTGCTATGTGAACACAGAAGAATTAGGAGTGAAAGACTCTTTCCCTCAGGCTAAATATTATAGGAAAAATTTTCTCAGTTAGTGGACAAATGGAAAGCATATTCAAGATAGAGGGGACAGAATGAACAAAGACCTTTTGCCTTGATCAGGGAACAGAGAGTAATCTGACATGACTAGTGCCTATGAGTGTTGAGAAATGAGGCTAAAATAAAATAACTTGTCATAGATTTTGTAGAACCTTGAATGCTTTGTGGTAATTTGCTGGTAATCATCTGAGCAGTAGAAAATGGTAGAATTATTTGAAGAAAGTGTGGTGTGGGGTAGCGTTACTTAAGAGTATGTTTGTCTAAAAAGACAAATGTCTTTTATAGTCTTTGTCTGAAAGAGAAAGAGCATGTTTGTTGAAAGTTTTGCTAGCCTGCCCCTTTCCTGGTCCGTAGGCTAGAGAGAAGAGGAGTTTTCTATTTGTTTTTGTTTTTTAACCTGTCCCCATTGGTGTTTCTGGTTTACAGTCATCTCTAGTATTATCTAATTCAGTATATATGAAGTGAAAAGAAAACCCATGGAAGTCATTGTTGTATTATTCCTTGGTCCTGAAGTCCCTAGTCTGTTTGCTTTCTACTCTCTATCTTTCAAAATCTTCTTATGTTTGTCTATGTGTAATGTCCAAGGCTTTTGGCAGTATTTAACTGGAGGAACAGGGAAAAGTACATTCATCTTGTCTCAAGCTAAAAATCTTTTTTTTCTTTTCTGTAGAGACAGCGTCTCATTGTGTTGCCCAGGCTGGTCTAGAACTCCTAACCTCAAGCAGTCCTCCTGCCTTAGCCTCCCAAAGTGCTAGGATTACAGGCATGAGCCATTGTGTCCAACCTGCAACTAGAAATCTTAAACAGACTTTAGAAAATGTAATGGAAGTAAAATGTACAAGCAGTACAATACACAGATCTTAAGTGTATATTTTGATAAATATGTAAAACCCTATAGTAATCAATACAAGGACCATTTTATTCCCCCACAAAATTTCCTCAGGCCATCTTCCATTTATACCTACCCCCCCCCCATAGAACATCACTGTTGTAATATTTATCATCATAGATTAATTTGCCTGTGCTTGAACTTCCCATTAAAAGAATCACATAGTATGTATCTGGATATTTTTACTTAACTTAATCTGGATGTTTTGAGATTGATGTTTTTAAGATGATTTATAAAATGCTCTGTGAGTATATATATTGTTACTGTTAGAATTTTTAAGCCACAGAATAATATGTTAAAAATAGTGTTTTAGAAAGGAAGTTCATTTTGTAGTAGGTATATAGTAAGTGCTTTGAGGATGGAAGAGGTTTGGTTGTTCAGTGTGGAAGTAGGTGCATGGAGATGTTGAACTCCCTGCAATGTCATCAGATGCCCTGTAGTGAAGCAAAGTCAAATGTGTTGGAACTTAATTTTCAGTGAGAATGACTTTGCAGTGTTTCAGAAGGAAGAAGGAGAAGAATAATCTTTGTAGGGATTTGGGCTTAAATGGTTTTAGGTGGGCTTTTCAAGGTAGGCAGCTGATGTGGGTTAATCACATTTTGTGACAGAATAGTTAAGGTTTGTTGGACACTGTGAACTGAGAGTCTTCAAGTAAGCTGTTTACCCAGGTGTGTTGACTATTCTCTCTGATAAATTGATCTCTGAGAATGTCCTGTGGTAAACAGTGAGGTTTTGTTTTTTTAGTTTATAGCCAGGCAAGGATTTCTTTGAATAGGCTTAGTCATGTTGACACAGATGGTCTCAATTCTCAGAGATAAGTTAAGAGGTTGTTGGTGAATTTCAAGTTATTAAGGCCATTACCAAGACAATATACAATGACAATATGATGAAATTGGAAGAGCCACTGGGTAAAAGACCAATAGTGGGTGTGTGGAGTAAAAATAAAGAGATTCTGTTTTCTAGGCCTAATGGAGACTGCCCACCCCCACTCTGGCATATTCTTTTAAAAGACTTTTCATAGATATTACAGATGGAAGGGACTCTCGATGTTATCAAAGCTAGAATCCTCTATTTGAATGAGTGGCCCTTTTACAACATCCATATTAATTAATAGTTGTTGAGCCTCATCTTAAACAATGTAGATGATAGGGAACTTGCTTTCTTTTGAAATACCCAGTTTTAGCTGCAGAATGCTTTATCTGGTGGGAAGATGTCTCTTATATTAAGCTGAAAATGGTTCCCTTGAAATGCTTTATAGTACTTTCTGCCCTCCATCTGAAATCTCATGGTATAAACAGCTCCTATCAGCAGAATAAATATTTGAGGTGGGTGCCCACACTGGAGGGGTATGTGTGTATGTGTGTGTGTGTGTGTGTGTGTGTGTTTTGAGTTGGAGTCTCACTATGTCTCCCAGGCTGGAGTGCCGTGGCACACTCACGGCCACCCCAGCGTCAACCTGCTGGGCTCCGGCGATCCTTCAGCCTCAAGCCTTCCAAGTAGCCAGAAGTACAGGCGTGTGTTACCATGCCCGGCTAATTTTTATTGCAGAGACGTGGTCTCACCAAGTTTCCCGGGCTGGTGGAGTTTTTTTTTTTATAGACAGCCTTTTTCCAATTTCTTTAACTGTTGTCATGTCGCAAGTATTGTGAATGACTATTTGAGGCTGGATTTCGTGTGGGTGGTGAAAGACAGTTAAGAATTAAGAAAGGCAGATTTACTAAAGGAAGGATACATTGCAAAGGGAAGCAATGAGTAATACAGTAGAGACAGGTTATCTGCTGCCTGCAAGGAGGCACTGGCTAGAGGGAGTTTTAGAGGGTTGTGTGGGGGAGTTTACATGGAGTGCCAAGGGGTCTGGAGAGGAAAGTTAGCTATGAGTTGTACATGCTGTGCGAGAGGTCTGCAAGACGGTTGATTGATTAGGGTGCTTTGTCCTTAAGATAGAGTTAATTTACAACAATAGTTAACTGCTTTTCCATTTATACTGGTCAGCTAATTATTTAAAGTGGTCAGAAAGCTTTACAACTCTTACTGTGGTCAGTAAGTTCCTTGTAACATCTGTAACTCTCACCCTGAGGTTTCGTTCCTCGATATAATTTAACCAATTGTCACTGGCCTATTTGGGCTTTATATTTCTCCACATTGCAAATTTCTAATGCCTCACTATCCTGCCTGGTGACTGTTCTCTGTTTTGCTCCCCAGTTTGTCAGTGCCACACTTCATAACTTCAGTGTTCAAGTTTAATACTATTCTCCAGATGTATTCTGAACAGGGAGAAGTAGAAGTATTACCTTTCTTTCTGGGTACCAGACTTATTACTTAAAATAACAAAGTGAAACAAACAAACAAAAAAAACCTAACTGTCTCTCTTATCTTTTTTAAAACCTATATCAGCCTGTAAACTCATGGTTCACTTGGTTTCAGAATTACTAGCCATAGTTGAAGGTGATAGTATCAGAGTTCCAGATAGATGATTTGAAATTGTTATGTGCATGCTGAGAAGCATACTGTGCCTGTGTACTAATTTAGAGAAGTATACTGTCCCTGTTTACTAATTTAGAGAAGAACAGTTGCTGTTTGCTCTCCATCTGTAACCTAAAAGTGAATGATGTAAGAAAGTGCTTGTGATCAGTTTGTGGGAGTCAAAACCACACTTCTGCAAGTTAAAAGAAAAAGTAAAAATAAAAAAACTAGTTGTGTAATCATCTCCCTTCAAAGAGCTAGTGGTTTTAACAAGAGATGAGAAAATATTGTCAGCAGAAGCTTGAATTAATGGACAGCTTCTGGATTTCAAATTTACTTAAACAATCCTGTGTACTTTGTTAATTAATTCTTAGGCAGAGAGAGATACAACACCTTTGATACTGCTAGGTCTTCTTTTTTTTTTGAAACTGAAAACATGCAAGAGAGCAGCACTGAGGCTATCTTGGTTTTGTTTGTTTAATATAGACCCTAGTATAGGGAAGAACTGCTGAGATTCTTGCATGTTGATTCCTCAAATGATTACAGAATCTCATTTTAGTTGCATGGCTTGCTATTATTAGGAAAGAAAGTATCTTTCTAAACTCTTTATGAATTCAAGAATATTGTAGAAGGAGTAGCAGGGGACACTAGTATAGCTAAAAACTTTAAAGAGATTTGTGACTTGAGCCTAATTAATTATAGATTATAATATTATGGAAATAGAGGTAAAACAAATAATATATTCCTACTACTCTATACTTTTAACTTCTTTTTCTGAATCATTGTAAGTGAGATTTCTTCTTCAATTTTAATGTACTTTGGGTTGCAATTGAGTTGGGGAATTTGAAAGTTTCAGCTTGTTTTTTAACATGTATGTATTTTATATTTATTAGTGTTGCTGAAAATAATGGTTTTGGGCAGGCTTGTTGTTTTAGTGCATTTGTGTTGCTTTTAAAGAAATACCTGAGACTGGGTAATTTATAAAGAAAAGAGATTTTTTTGGCTCACGGTTCTTCTACAGGCTATCAGGCTATGCAAGAAGCATGGCACCAGCTTCTGTTTCTGGTGAGAGTCTCAGGCTACTTCCACTCATGCCAGAAGGTGTAGAGTAGTCGGTGTATGTGTATAGCAATCACATGGCAAGAGGAAGGAAACGTGAGAGAGGAGAGAGATGTCAGGTCAGGCTCTTTTAAACAACCTACTCTCCAAGGAGCTAACAGAGCCAGGAGAACTAATTCATTACCTTGAGGATGGCACCAAGCCATTCCTGAGGGATCCATCTCCATCAGGCCCCACCTCTGGCAACATTTGGGATCACATTTCAACATGAGCTTTGGAAGGGATAGATATCCAAACCATAGCACTTTTATTCATTTGTTGACTCACCAGAAGTTTAAAGAGTGCCTTCTATGTGCTGGACATTGTTCTAGTCAAACTGCTAAGCAGTCTTGGCTAGGCACTGCAAATTAAGTGATGAACAAAATAGATGAACCTCATAACTTCTAAAAGTTTTTATTTTAGCCAGGATACACAAACTCTGACAAAGCAAATACATCGGGTTGTATTAAGTACTTTGAGAAAAATAAAGCAGAGTGATAGCTGGTTGGGGACAATGCTCAGTGTTCTGAGAAGGCCTATCTGAAAAGAAGTCATTTACGCAGACAGCTGAAGGAAATGAGAGTCATTTGTTTAATACCTGAAAGAAGAAGTGATAGCAAGTGCAAAGGCCCTGAGGTAGAAATATTCTTAACACTTGTGTGGAATAAAAAGGGTATTATAGCAAGGAATATAATAGCAATATGTAATTATATAACAATAATATATAACAGCAAGGAATAGCAGGTCATAACAAGTGAGTGGTAGATGCAGTTAGAGTGACAGGGTGCTGTGGTGTGGGGCAGGGGGAGGAGTGTGAGTTAGCATGCATACTGTGTAAGGCCTTGTGAGCTCTGATAAGGATTTTGGATTTTAATCTAATTGAGGTGGAAATCATTTGAAGGATACTAAGCAAAGGAGTGAGACCTGACATTTTTTGAAGAATCACTTGCTTTTGAGTGATAGCCACATAGCTTTATTAGTTATTTTTCATTCAGTTTTGTCAGCTAATAAACTAGACTCTAACAGTGGTTCTCCACAGAACACATAACCACTAATTACAGGAAACTTCCTTTTCTTTTTTCTTTCCTCGTCCTCCAGCCTCTGCGTTAGTCTTATCCTCTCTTTTTCTTTTTTTGGCAGCAGATTTATGATGCTTGGGATATAGAAAGAGGGAACCTTCTTCGTGTATAATTAAACTTTGTTATCAGAGAATTTTGAAGTGGGAGCAATCCTTATTCTGATTATTTGAATTTTAAGATAAACTGGGATTCTAAAGGGTTAAGTGATTTGCATAAAGCCACAAAACAAATTAGTCACAAAGCAGTTAAAATCCAAGTTATCTTCCTTTTTAATCCTATATTAACTCCTGTTTCTCCCTTGTCTTAAAAAAAAACAATTCTTATTATCTGGTCACTTATTTTGTGATTTCCTAGGTTTATCTCATTTTATGGCTTTATTTTGTTAATATATTATTATTTACATATTTGTATTTTCATGATCCATTAGTCAAAGATAATGTAAAATGCCTTGGATACATGACTTTTTTTTTTTCTCAGACCTTCTTAAAGATGGGAATTAGAGCCATATTTTCTAAAACGATTATTCCAAAGGAGTACAGAGACATTGTTTGATGATGAAAGGAAGTATTGCTAGAATATTTTCTTGACCTCTTAGCATGAGTGGAGCTTATAGTGGTATATGTGCTTAAGATAAAAAAGATTTACTTAGAATAAAACAGACTATATTTTCAAATATTATAAACATAAATATTTAAACAAGAAGACTGATTAAATTATTATTATGGGCAGCCAATGCAGAATCTGTTCATTTTTATGAAACCATTTGTAGAAATCAGCATGAATATAATATCCTATTAAATTAAATTGATCACCTAATAGTATGCAGTGTATATAAGTAAAAATGTGCGTAAATTCTGAATAAGTCTCTTCTTGTATATAACTGATTTTTTTTAAGTTGCTAGAGTTACCAAACTCCATTTAAAATGATTCTTGCTAAAGTGTTGATAACTTGCTCTGAACCAAGTTTCACAGAAAGCTGAAATCTAACATCCTTGAGCGTGACTGTATGTGATGGACTAGATAGAAGAAACAAGATCTGTGTGCATCTCTTCTGCGTAGTACTGCTTCATCCTAGTGGTGATAGTGGATGGGTCATCTTCAGTCAGTCACATTTATTAAATATTACAGAACAGCTTCTCTTTTGGCTCTTATCCCCTCCTTCATGCTCTAAAATTTAGAATGGGGGACCCAAAACAAACTGGAATTTATTTACAAAAACTGTATTTATTCTTATGTTTTTAAACTTCAGTCACCTTCAGAGTACTCTCCATTGATGCAACACACCTATCAGGACGCTTTTTTTCACTGCTCAGAACAGTTTTTTTGTTTTTTGTTTTTGAGTTGGAGTCTAACTCTGTCGCCCAGACTGGATGGAGTACAGTGGCCACTCCCGGCCACTACAGCCTCGACCTGCTGGGCTCCGGCGATCCTTCCACCTCAGCCTTCCAAGTAGCTGGAACTACAGGCACGCGCTACCACACCTGGCTAATTTTTTGATTTATTGTAGAGATGAGGTCTCACCAAGTTGCCCGGGCAGGTCTCGAACCCGTGGGCTCAGGCAATCCATTCACCTCAGCCTCCCAAGGCATGGGATTACAGGCTGAGCCACTGAGCCCGGCTCAAAACAGTTTTTGAACTCCTCAATTTTCATCCCTTTTAGTGCTTCTGTGAGTTTTTGTTTCTCCTCTTCCATATCAGCAAAATGTTTCTTTTGAATAAATTTTTCTTCTGGGGAAACAAACAAACAAAAGTCACATGGGGCAAGATTGGGTGAATAGGGAAGGTGGGACAAGGGGAATGTGTTGTTTTTTTTCCCAAAAATTGCTGAACACTCAGCACAGTGTGGACAGGTTTGTTCCTGTAATTCACCCTTTGTGAAATGGGCAAACACCTTGAAAGAATCTCCAAAAAACAAAAAATTTACTGAAGCCAAACGCAGCCCCTCACAACATTATCTAGTATACTGATGCCAGTGGGTTCCTAGAACACTTACCTAGTAGGGGAAGACTTTAATACAAGGGATCCACACTCCAAAACATAATTCCAATTTGTTGGGGGTTCCCCCTCATATATATGTAATCAGGTAAAACTATATTTCCTTCTGGTAAACCTAGAGTCCTTTTGCTGGGACACAATAGAAGCATTCATTTTCTACTAATTTTTTTTTATGTGTTTCTTATAAGTTTGGATTTTGGATTCAGATAAATATGCTTTTTAAAGGCATACTGTACATGATTGGATCTCTCAAATTTTAGTAGTGAGTCTAACAAAAATAGTTACCTTTTGTACCTAATTGAACAAGATTGTAGTCTAGAGACAGGGATAGTTCCTGTTGTCTCAGTACTCTTGGCAAAGTATAGTGTTGCTTAAAGCTCCTCTGAATTTTCAGTAAATAATAAATGACTGTTGTTAGGTTCCAGAATCTCAGTGGGACCTCTAAAACTGTTAGGTTAAAAATCCCAGTAGGGGGCCTCTAAAATGTTAGGTCAGACCTGCCCAGGAGTGTCTGGTCTGCGATCCGGTGCCGCACCAAAGATGCCAACAATTGCATAGAAGTTACATTGGAAAATATAGTTTATTTAGAAAGTAAATTAGAGAGAGAGAGAGGAGAGTCACCTCCCCAAGGTGGGGGAGGAACCAAAGCTAGGAACTGTGGCAACCATAGCACAAGGAACCATATGGCCAGACCACAGCTTAGCTAGCAAAACAATGGTAAATGGCTCGAGAGAGAGGAGATTCACCTCCCCAAGGTAGGGGAGGAGGCCAAAGTTAGAGAACATGGCAGCCATAACTCAACATATGGCCTGGACAATGCTTAACAAAACAATGGCTAGAAAGTAAGAAAGAGAAAGAGAGAGAAGGAGAGAGGGAATGTGGGAGAGAGAGAGAGAGAAAGAGAGATATTGATTGAGTTACTCATCTAGTCAAGGAAGGGGAGGGAGCCAAAGCTTGGAACCATGGCAAACATAGCTCAAGGAGCCACATGGCCAGACCATAGCTTAGCAGAGCAATGGCAGGTGCTATTTGAAGTTGAATGCCTTTTAAACCTTCCCTTTGATGGGGGGAGGTCCTTAAGGTGATTGGGTGGTGGTGTTTATACATAAATACTGACATCAGGTGATGGACAGCAGACAGATGTGCTAAGCACATGACTGCTGCCATGGTGATGAGGTCTTTGTCATGAAGGTCACTTAGGGCTGTTTAGGTTAACTTGTTTACAAAACAAGCTGGGAAGGAACTGTAAAGCAACTATCAATTACTACCTCTGAGAAACTTGTTCTGTCCTTGGCTAGTGATTAGAGGGCAAGTTAAAGTGAATTGCTAGAAAAACATGACAGAACTAAGCAATGTTAAAATGGGTATATTGATTCGTTGGGCATATTGACTCCATGTTATGTCCTTTCAATATTAAGGCATATTTTAATGTATGTTTATCTATCTTCTTCTTATTTTTATTTGAGAGCCTAATGCTATTGTACTTTGTATTTATTTTATCAATAAGTCAGTTAATTAAGAAAAGGAAAAGGAAATGTTTTTCTCATGAACAGCATTCTCTTTTGAGGTGCTTGCCCAGGAGATGAAACAGATTTCTCACATTATATAATATTAACAAGGCCATCTAATTAGGCATTAAAATATTGATTCGGAGTAAGCTAAGTGAGAAAATACCCTTCAAACTTTCTTCATGAATTTGCTGTTGTCATACAAACAGATGTCAGAGTCATAATGTGAAGACTTAAAACAGGTTTGAAATGTCAATAGAAGAAACTTCCATCTGAAATTATGTTTGCAAGAGTAGATAAAATATAATTTACCAATAATTATGTTGCTTATACTGAAATGTGAGTTTTAATATAAGAAGTTAATACAAATATTATAATTTGAAAATAAAATTATAACTATCCTTCTGTATGCTTGAAATATAAACTACTTTGAACTCTTGATTGTGCATGTAGTATGAGCATGAACACCTTCTGAAACCCTTTCATTATACAACAATTTTGACATTTTAGAAAACAAGTACTTCTAAAGAAGCATATATTTGAGCCGTCAACTTTATTCTTTTACCACTTTGTGCGTTTAAACTTGGGAGGTTATGTTGTAGGGGAACTTATGAAGTTGATTCAGCCATCCAGAGCAACATAAAAACAATGATAACAACAAAAATACTAGTTTTGATCATTGAGTCATATTATAGGAAAGGGGACCCAAAAAACTTGGAATTATCTTTCAGAGGGTAGGCCCCTTGTAGTACATACAGGCTTCCTCCACCAGGTAAGTGTTTTAGGAACCCATAGGCATCAGTGTACCAGCTAGTGTTGTGAGAGTTTGAATCTGACTTCACTAAATTGTTTTGTTGCAAACAGGCGACTGGTTCTTCCACCAGGACAATGCACCTGCCCACATCATGCTGCTGAGTGTTCAGCAGTTTTTGAGCAAATATTGCTTGACCCCTGTGCCCCACCCTCCCTATTCACGAGATCTTGTCCAGCAACGTTTTTGTTTGTTTCCCCTATGAAAAACATCCTCTAGGAAATGTTTTGCTTATGATAGAAGTGAAACAAAAAGCCAAAAGCACTAAAAGGCATAAAAATTGACAAGTACAAAAACTGTTTTGAGCAGTAGAAAAAGCATCTCCATAGGTGTATTGCATCAGAGAGTACTTTGATGGTGACTGCAGTTTAAACAGGTAAGAATAAATATACAAATTTTTATAAATAAATTCTGGCTTTTTGGGTTCTTTCTCTTAAATCATCATTTATTGTCTATAAATGGAGTATATTTTGTGAGTTTTAAACTGTATTTTTTTCTGAATACTGACTTTTTTTGAGTTATTATGTCTCTTAAAACTTTGGCTCTTTAGTAGTATATTAAAAGTCTGTCAAACTAACCTTTTTCTGTCAGATGGTCTTCTTGAAAGTCAGCTATGTTCATATGCTTACATAAACTAATTGAGCTAGATAACAGGTTAATGTAAATACATATACAGCTGAAAACTACTTACACAAGCTTTAAAATTTACATTTAAAAAATAGGAAATTTGCTTAAAGTTGTTGGGCTTTTATTCCTATCCTGATCTTCTTTGATAAGCATTATATAACAGTCCCATCATGTAGTTGTCTTTTCAGTGATTTAATACAGTATAAGAATGTATAAGTTTTACCACTCACATTATATTTTTAAACCTATACATTTTATATTTCACCAAGTTATTTTTGATCATCTATTATATAAAGACCACAAATACTGCAAATCAAAGAACAATAATTCATTTTTCTCTCTTGATATGCTCCCAGGCTCCTAGAAGAAGTGACATGTAAATAGACAACAATCATGCAACTTGGTGCCAGTTAAAGATAATGTTGAATATATTTCTGTGGGAGCAAAGTTGGAGCAACAGCTTACTGCCTGGTTGCATCTGCAGTAGATGAGAAAAGGGAGGTTGAAAAGCCTAAACCTTTTAAATTTATGTCAGGATTTGGCAAGTGGATAACTGGGTGTATTAATTTTCCAGGGTTGTCATAAAACAGTGCCACAAACTGGGTAGCTTAAAACAACAGAAATTTGTTTTCTCACAGTTCAGGAAATTAGAAGTATGAAATCAAGATGTCGGCAGGGTTAGTTTGTTGTTGTTGTTGTTTTTCACAGACATATGGCTTTTATTTGCTGGTTGGTGCTAAAAAGTACCCTTTTGGGGGCTGAAAATGTAAACAGACAATCCTTTAAAGAAAAACAGTAAAAAAAAAAAATGTGGTACATATACACAATGCAATACTATGCAGCCATAAAGAACAACAAATATATGGACTTTGCAGCAACCTGGATGGATTTGGAGTCGATCATACTCAGTGATTTATCACAGAAACAAAGAACAGAGTCCCGTATATTCTCACTCATAAGAGGACCTTGGACAATTATAAGGCTGTAAGAAAAGGATTGGCAGTTATGGGAAACGGTTGGTGGGGGGGTGGGATTGGCAGTTGAGGGAAACTGCTAGGGGAGGGAGGGGCATACCTCATTAACAGGGGTACCTGCAATGTTTGTATACCTAACCCTGAATTGTACCCCACATCTTTATAATAAAAATTTTTCAAAAAAGAAAGAAAAACAGTATACCCATTGATTAGTGAATAAGTAAAAATTCTAAACAGTCATACAAGGCATTAAATATGCCTTGGTTAGTTACCTAAAATAATCTAGAAAGAAAGAGAATAGCGTAGCCAGGCATCTTGGCAACCAAGGGTTGCATTTTGGCAGTCAGTGGACTTGTCTATAGAAGAGAAAGGGGACTGGTTTTACTAACCTGGATGACTTTGAGGAAGTTACATCCCTTGCCGGGCCTCATTTTCTTCTTCTGTCAGATGAAGAAAGAGAAGCAGTTGATCTCCCAGGTGTTCTCTGGCTCTAAACATCCATGATGTATGGTGGTTTGAAATCAACTGATTATTTTTCAGACTCTTTTGCGTATGCCAACTCAGGCCCAGATCTCCCTACTCAGCTTTTCTTTTTCCTTCTTTTTTTTTAATTAATTTTTTTTATTTTGAAGATGTGGGGTACAATTCAGAATTAGGTATACAAGTGGACATCGTACAGATAGAGTTTGAGCCTACCTTTGGTCCCTACTTTGCCTGGTTTGAGAGCAAATGCCTTTATTGATGATGTACCCCGCCCCCATCCCAGCAATATCTCACTACTGCCAATCCCTTAAAGTATTATGGTAAATGTTTATGTTCGTTTACTTTTTAAAATAATTTTCAGTTTTGAAGATGTGGGGTACAATTAAGGCTTAGGTATGCAGATGTTTATTACACAGGTGCCCTTGTTGGTATGCCCCCACCCTGGCAGTTTCCCACTACTGCCAGTCCTGCCTCCCCTCTTCCCTGGCAATTTCCAACTATTGCCAATTCCTTTCTTACAGTATTATGATAATTGTTCAAGGACCACTTATGAGTGAAAACTATGTTCTTTGTTTCTATGATAGACCACTGAGTATTATTGACTCTAAATCCATCCATGTTGCTGTGAAGTCCATATATTTGTCCTTCTTTGTGGCCGTGTAGTATTCCATTGTGTATATGTACCACACTTTTTTTAGTCAGTCCACTTTCAATGGGCAGCACAGTTGGTTCCATGTTTTTGCTATTGTGAATAATGCTGCAATAAACATGCTTGTGTAGGTATCTTTTTTGTAGAACGCTTTGAGTTCCTCTGGGTATATTCCCAGTACGGGGATTGCTGGGTCATATAAAAGGACAATTTCTAGTTCTTTTAGAAATCGCCACACTGTTTTCCATAAAGTTTGAACTAGTCTCGTGCAATTTTGAGAATTGAATAAGGTAGAGGATGGGGAGCTAGGATTCTGAAACTACTTTCAAATGACAGTGATCATGGTATGGGTTCCCTGAGACCCACTCCCCACCACCACTCTATATGATGATGCAGTGGGTACATGTGTCTAATCCCTGAGTTCAAGGTAGAGCAACAGCAGTGAAGAGAACAGAGAAAAGTAGGATGAAATAAGATGACTAAAAATAAAAACAGAAAAACAAAAATAGAAACCAAAGCAAAAAAGTCATTATACACACACACACCCCCATACACCCCGGCACACACACACACAAACCAAAACAAATTGGGGGAAAAAAAGGCGGGAAAACCAAACACACACACATCCAACATAAAAATCCTGTAAGATGAGCACTCAATCATTCATATACACGTATAAACAGAAAACAAACAAAAGAAGAAAGACTCAAAACAAAGAAGAAAATTTAAAAAGTGGTGGGGGGAATCCAGATCAAACCCTCACATACACATTCATGCTCAAAGGAAGAAAGAAAGAAAAAAAATTTGCTAAACAAAGAAGCAAATATACTAAAAAAAAACAAAACAAACAAACAAACAAAACCAGAAAACAACAAAAAACCTGCCCTCTTGGGGCATGTTCTATAATTGTTCCTCTCAGCTGATCACAGGTAAGCCCCTCTTCTGTCTTCTGTGGAACTGCAGCTTCATTCACAATCTCCCCACTGTCCCACCCTGGGAAGGAAGAGAAGGCAATGGGGATGGTTGAGGCTTCAGTCCTCCCCTCCCACTCTCTATTTTCACGGGGATCCCCTCCATTGGGGAGGTGTGGGATTGTCTCTTCCCCAGGTGGTGGCAAGTCGGAAGGGGTACCCCAGCCAGACTTATCCTGGAGTAGGGTCCTATCATGGCTGATGTCCAGGCTCTGCCTGAGTTCATCCCTCTCAGTCATGCCACAGCCGTGTGGGTCTGACATTCAGAGGATTGTAGGAGCGGAGGAGGTTTGGTCAGCCCCAGACTCACCACTGATCTCTTCAGATTTGTCTCTCATCCTTTTCTGGTCATACCCTTTGTCTCATGGCTGAATCAGGATGTGGGGTGTCTGAGACTCACCATCCATCCTGTTCCTCTGGAGTTTGTGCTTTTGGGATATACCCTCTGGGTCCTAGCAACCCCTGAGTAGTTAATCCACTGGTCACAGAGATCGGGTCTGTTGCTCATGATGAGCAAGCCAGAGTACTTTCCTGCCCAGTTTTCAAGATGGTGACAGGGGGCCTCTTTCATCTTCTTCAGTGGGACTCTACCTCTGACCCTTGCTGTGCTTTCTCCTCAGCGCTTGCTCCCAGTCCAACGAGGCACTGCAGTGGAGAGACAGAGCCTGGAGCAGGCAGTCATTCTCGGCAGCTTCTTCCCGGGAAGGGCGTTGATGATTTTTTTAAATGGTGCTTGGCTTCTGCACCCAGGACGTGCTAAGGTCCAAGCCGAGCAGCTGTGGAACCAGCCTCTTCACTAAGAGAACCCTGGTCACTTGCTCCTGAATCTTCATTCAGTCAGCCACTCACATGCCCACTTCTTCACAGACACATACACAGTGTTTCCATATACTCACTCATACTGGGACTCCCAAAGTCTGGCTGGCTCTACTACCATCTTCCCAGAAGTCCAGCAGGATTAATTATTTTCTGGAGGTTCTGAAGGAGAAACCATGCCATGCCTGTTTCCTGGTTTTTGGTAGTTGCTAGCACATCTTGGCTTATAGATGGACCACTCCAGTCTCTATCTTCATCATCACATCACCTACTTTTTTACTTCTCTGTCCTTTTCTTTCTCTCATAAGGATATTCCCATTAGATTTAGGGACCACCTAGTCCAGTATAACCTTAATTCTTAACTAAGTAAATCTATTTTCAGTGTGACTCAGGTCATATTCTGAAGTTTCTGTGGATATGAATTTTGAGAGACTATATAACCCACTACCCTGAGTAAAGTAGGATAATAAAGAAAATACTTAAAGCCATAGAAGCATGTAAAATTATTTGGGAAACTCAGGGTAATACATTTAGAGGAAATTAAGCATGAATAAATTGGGTACTATTGGAGTGATACTAAGAAAGCTGATTGGAGACAGTTGGAAAAGCCTTATTGGCACACTGAAATGTTTACACTATCTTTTATAGGCATTGGCTGTACCCATGAGCAGATTTGTGTTTTAGGAAAGTGGCACCCATGAGCATGTACCCATGAGCAGATTTGTGTTTTAGGAAAGTGACACCCAAGACTGAAAGCCCTGAAAGACTAGTCTCAAGACTGAGGCACCAGATGGTGGATTCCTGAACAATAAGTATGGTAGTGATTCTAGAGTGGCAATTATATAGCTTTATAAGTGGTTCAATGAGTAGTGTTATGAAGAGAGGATTGAAATTATTTTGAGGTTGCTTTGGGAAGCAAGTTGATAATGTATGCCATAACTAAGAATTTTGGTGGAAAAGAAAAATAGGACATTAAGTTTTTAGATTGAAAATTTGGTTGAGCGGTCAGTCTACATTACATTACAAAGCATTACATCTACTTAGTAATGCTTTCTGTCTAGCGTTGTCCTAGATACTTTAAAGATTATAGTCAAAGCTCCTGTCTCAAGAACTTTAAGAGACATCTGGAGTCATAAGACTAATAATAATCAATAAAGCATAAAACAATTCAAATCAGTATATAAGTAAGTATAAACTTGGTTATTCTGACTTGTATATACATCAGAATTTCATATTAGAAAAAGATCTCGGTGGCTCAGCCTGTAATCCCGCGCCTTGGGAGGCTGAGGTGAGTGGATTGCCTGAGCCCGCGGGTTTGAGACCTGCCTGGGCAACTTGGCGAGACCTCACCTCTACAATAAATCAGAAATTAGCCGGGCGTGGTAGTGCGCACCTGTAGTTCCAGCTACTTGGAAGGCTGAGGCGGAAGTATCGCAGGAGCCCAGCAGGTCGAGGCTGTGGTGGCCGGGACCGGCCACTGCACTCCAGTCTGGGCGACAGAGTGAGACTCCAACGCAAAAAAAAAAAAAAAAAAAGAAAGAAAGAGAAAGATCTATATGGAGTTTAAATGCTGTAAAAAGCTTAATTGAGAATGTGATATTTAATTCAGATTTTATAAGTCATGCTTGAATTGGTTCTTAAGTGAACATAGATTAAGGCTGAAGGGTAGAAATAAAAAACAATGTTTTATATAGGAAAGATAGCCTGACTAGAAAAGGGAGGGCAATGAAATGCTAAATTCTATTATATTTGGGAAGGTATATTGCAACCAACAAATAATCTATTTTGGAAGGTCAAATTTCTTATAAGAAATTTGTACTCAATGCATAGCTAACTGGTTACCACTGGGGAAAAAAAATTTTTCTTTTTACTATTAGCTCAACAGTAATATACAGTTTTGTTATTAAAGATTGAAGGAAAGCCAATCTGGAAGTTTTTTGCCACAATCTAAGTATGAGACAATAACAAGTACTGCTAAAAAGTTGGATTTTGTATATTTTGGGTATTTCATACATTTCCTAATTCTCCTTTGGTTGACTGAAGTAGATCTAGTTAATCCATCTTCTGGATTTTATACCTTTTTATTTTTTTCTCTGCCATAACACTTCATTTTCCCCATCAAAATGTAGCCCCAGGTAAAACTCTCATGTGAGCCCTCCAAATACACCGTATCTGAGAGTATAGAGAAAGCATGAGCAATGTGAGAATGTGAATGATGACAATGACAATGATAATGATGATAAACTACCTCTATGTATTAAGAGCTTTATATGTTATCTCCTTCAGTTTTTATAGTACCCTTGTATGAAGTTGTCACTCAAACCCCAATTACAGGTGAGGAAACTATGACCCAGAGAGGTTAAGTTGCTTGATCTAAGCAGGCTTGTAGCAGAACCTCTATCTAACTGCATAGTCTGGATTCATTATCATTTTAATATAGCATTCCAGTTCAACTTCATCTTTCTCTTATTGCAGTCCGTTAAATCATGGCTCTCGGATTCAGCTTCCCAAAGTGGCCTACAATCACATCTTTCAGTTTAAAAGTCTTCTGCGACTACCTTATACTTACAAAATAAGGCATAATTATTTCTCTCTTTTCCAAGGCCCCTCCAAATGTTGTGGTGACCTGCATTTCTAGGCTCATCTCTACTTCTCTCTTGGTAGGTAGCATTAGATAAGTCTATACTTTTCCTTTCCTTAGTGCCCCCCTCACCTGCTCTTCCTGGGGTGCTACCTATATAAATTCTATTTATTGAAATCTTACCTCATAAGAGCCCTCATTCTATATGAGTAAGCAATCTACTTGCTGGATAAATAGAGTAGACATGTTTAAAATAAGCAGACTCATTTAATGGCCCATAAATGCCTTTGATAGGAGAAAACATTGCTGAAATGTCATATTTCCCATTATGTTCTGGAGATTGTCTGCATAGACCTCCAGGGTACTTATTAAAATGCAGATTCCAGAAAATAGGATCCAGAAACGCACCTCTGTAGCAAGATTCCCAAGTTATTTGCTTATTCCTTTATTTGAGTGAAATTTCTACAGAAATTTCTACAGAAATATTACATATAGGTATAAATATGCACAACTCATAAATGTATAGCTTAATTTTCATAACGTGAACACACATGTAACCATCACTAGATCAATGTTACCTGTATTCCAGAAGCCTTTTCACATTCCTTTGTGGTCAGTTAACTAATCCACCATTCAAGCCCACCCCTAAGGGGCTTCATCCTGAGACATATGTGCAGTAAAATTTAAGAACTTCTGCTCTAAATTTTGGCTTGCTTTTGGTTATGCAGACATTACAAACACTACTTCCAAAGCTACTACTTCTTTTTTCTTCCCTCCTTTTTTTTTGTTCTTGTTCTCTCCCCTCACTATCAGCATTTTCCTTGGCAATAAAAAGTAATAAAAATTTTCTTCTGAAAAATCCCTATAAATTTATTCTCGGTATTGAACTTCTTAAGCTAAGGTTATATTCTAGGGGATGTCTCCCTCCTCTTGTAGGATTTCTAGAATTACTTCATTAGGCATTGGAGATTTTGTTCTCTTCTCAGACATTATTTCTAAGATTGAAAAGAGTAAATGTAATTTCAAAGGATCTGTGTCATTGATAATTTGTTTTACTTTTCCCAAACCAAAAGCTTAGCTCAGAGAAGAGGCCACTAGGTTTTAGAGAGAAAGAGAAAAGTGCACAAATATATTTTTAATTGCATTAAGATTCTTAATTTTGTAATTTGTGATAATTTAAGATAGTTTAGATAAGTTTACCACTGCACTATGCAATCATGATTTACTGAACAAATTAAGCCTGTAAAGGGTTTTATTTGAGTTTCGTTGGGTTTGTTCGGGAAAATATCTTATAGTGAACAATAGTACCTTGATTACTTATATCCATTAAGATAATGCTAATTGCAGATACATTTTACCTGTTATTGAAGTAAGCTTTCCACTTGAGAATGTTTAATTGAGTGGATTTATTCTACAAGTTGAGAATATATTTTTAAATGTACAACTTGCTTTTTCTTCCCACTGTGACAGTCAGGTTTTCATTATATTTCTGGGAACCAAAAGAAAATCATAAATAAGAAACAAACTTTATGAATACATAATTGATAACTTTTTTTTAAAGAAAAACATCTTAGTAGCAAGCAGATAAGGTAGTAATTCAAATTCTATAGGATAAATTTTAACTCTTCATCCCTTTAATGCTCACAGTTTCTGTACATGACTTTTTTTTTTATTGGGGGGATTGAATAGTATTTACTTGATGTCATTTATACTGTTTTTTAGAAAGTTTCCTCTATTATCTTACAATATTGAAGACAATGTCATAAAAAACTTCTTTGAAAAATGAGATTAAAGGTTTTTAAAGGACTTTCAAAAGATATTTAATTCTTCTGTCTTCATGTGTCTTTGTTCAGAGCACTCATGCTGTTGATTTTTTTTTTTTTAATTTGGAAAACTGAGTTTCAGTTATCATTTTCTTCTTTACATTCTGTTAGTATCTATTCATTGCACTTAGCCTTCTCATTTGGAAACTATTTGATACTGCATCGAAACTTGTGATAATTCCAAAACCAAGATCTTCAACTTGAAATTCACAGTGCTGAGTTTAACTTCAATTTCTCCTGTTATTGCTTATTCTGATATTTATTCCTTATTTCTTTGCTTAGCTCTCTTTTATTTTCCTATTCCATTATCCTTTTTTGAAGGGATTTACATAGTCTCCAAACGACACTAAGATTTCTTTCTCCAGAATCTCCATCTTCTTTCTTTCTTTCTTTTTTTTTTTTTTTTGAGTTGGAATCTCACTCTGTCTCCCAGACTGGAGTGCAGTGGCTGGGCTCTGGTGATCCTTCCGCCTCAGCCTTCCAAGTAGCTAGAACTACAGGCGTGCACTACCACGCCCGGCTAATTTTTTGAATTATTGTAGAGTTGAGGTCTCGCCAAGTTGCCCAAGTGGGTCTCGAACCCGCGGGCTCAGGCAATCCACTCACCTCAGCCTCCCAAGGCGCAGGATTACAGGCTGAGTCACCGACACTCCCAACATTTTACCAGTATTGTCTCACAAAAGTCCTACAGTCCCTTAAAGAAACTCTAAACTTACATCTTGGATACAAATTCACAAATAACTATTTTAATGATGCTTTTCCTAACTTTCTAATAATGTGTTTTATCCAAATTAACATTATGCTTAATGTTGGGGAGATTATGATAACCTTGTAATTGAGGACAATGATCTGCTAAATACCTTTTGTGTGGACCAGATTAAAACACAATAGGGAAAAGACAATGATTAATCCAAAGAAATGAAACTACGCAATTTCAGGTGTTGTAATACCTGTGTGAATTTAACCTGGGCAGAGAAAATTTTTCATTATCTCCTCCCATCACCACCATTATGGGTTACTATTTACTTTGTTTTGCAAATAGTAGGCACCCAAATACTTGCTCGGGAAAGTCATCCCCAATTATACATAAATCACATTAGCAATCTCTCGTCAACATAGCCTGCACTAACTAAACCCCAGAAGCTCACTGCTGTAAACCTTATACTGTATTATTATTTCAAATTGCAGAAAATATAAACCTACTCTTTTTTTCTCTCAACCTTACAGGAGCTGCTTAGAAATGTATGGACAAATCTGCAATCCAGAAACAACAAAGAAAACTTAACAATCACTAAGTACCCTTTGGATATACTTTTTTCCAAACAGAAAAAGGAATGCCAGACTTGGCAAGCAATCCATGCCGTGAAAGTTGCAAACACTGGCTGACCTGCTTAGAAAGAGTCTAGATTTGGCCAGAGGCAGAACAGCAGCCAACTCTTAGATGGATTCTATTTCATCCATTGCTGGTACTGATCTCAATGCACCAAGGAAAGGAAAAATGAGCCTCCTATATTCCAGCAGCAACTCTTTACATACACGCTGAGTAAAGGATGACTGTATGGACACATCTTACAGTATTATGAAGAATGAATCTTGTCTTGTTGACCCAAACCAAAACATTTTGGGGGGGAGGCAAAGGTGGGGTCAAAAAGACAGCAGATTTTGATCACATGGGTTTACAATTTGCATTCTTTTGTGCTGAGTGTTAGATTTTTACATGAATCCTTTTACAAAGTTTACTTTTTCTAAAAGGCTACAGTGACTCATATAGTTTATTCTAAAAATTGTGTCAAGATAATTTTCACTATACTCTAAAACAACTAGACTTGGAGAAAAGGAACCAATCCAACCTAATTAAAATCCAGATTTCCCCAAAGATCTTACCTCATGAAAGTGATTTTGGATCAGAATTATTTACTCAGTTAAGAAAAAATAAAAACTGAGTGATTGGAAAGAACCAGGCATTTTATCTGGTTATGGCACTTGGTGATACGAGCTATTATTTCTAACATCTAAGTACAGACCCTAGTGAAAAACTGGGGAGGTTCAACCTCTGAGAACAGGTTCAAGCACCTTTTCCAAATTTAAATTTTGCCTTAAATTCTCTCTACCACACTGCCTTTGACATTCTTGAAAGTCCCTGTAGTTCTCTAGGGATAGACTTCAGAAAGATGTTATCTTATCAAAGACTTATCTGTGCCACTTATGATTCAGTGTGTTTTATGTTTTTCACTTTCCCTGGGAAGGAGTAAAGCTTTTTCTATAGCTCTGGGTCTATTATATTTAATTCTGCTCTTGATAGTCAAAGACCATGGAAAATAACTGTCATCTGAACAATTCTTTTAGAAGCAAGAGACTGGGGTTTGATGGATGTTATACACTAAATAAAACCCATCAGCATGGGGTTATGTAGAAAAGCAATTTATTCCATTTTAAGCACTTACACAGTTAGTCATAGAGAGTAACAGGCCTGCTAGTGAAACAGGTCACCCAAAATGGAGATGGCATCAAACTAGTGGTCAAAGACTAACTCCTAAAAAAAAAAAAGCAACTCTTACCAAGGATTAATTTAATTTTAAAAACAAATACAAGTTATTGATTCACTCTTCTCAACTTGACAGTCTATCTGTGCTAGAACTGTCAGGTAAAAACATACATCTTTACAACTTGGTGGTCCCAAGTTAAAAAAAAAACACAACCATTTCACAGAAAGGAAAGAAACAATATGAAAACAGCTCAAGAAATACACTAACGAGCAAAAATATATGGGGAAAGAGGAACATGTAGTTTTGACTTAACTGAAGAAACCAAGAGGAAACTGGTCTACATATGAAAATGTGCATCCTGGAAAGTCAGGTGTGAAGATTTTAGAGTAGGAATCTATACGACTTGAATCTCCCCTATTTGCTGAATAAAAATGACATCTTGCAGTATTTATTTATACTTCATGGCTCAGAGACCTACCTTACTTGGCTCTATTCCTTACTCACTCTAGCCTTTACTTAAATGAGTCTGAAAAACATGGGGATACAGCATAAGAAGAAAAACAATCCACATAATATTCCCCTTTCTGTAGCTATTTTAGACCTGGTTTATTACTATAAAATTCCTGAAGAAAATTTAAATGTAAGTCTGTGGCATTGTTGAATCAAGTCCCCCAGTTAATATTTAGAAAATACCCATTGTTGGGTTAATAGCATTGTTGGTGGTACCTATATGGCAGAATAGCCTTTGAACAAAGTCTGTGTGTCTCAAAACCAGTGTTAAATCAATCTCAGGATAGAGAGGAAAAAAAGGGGAGTCTAGAATCACAAGAAGTACAGACATGTCTAGGACCCTTGTCCTTCTGGATCCACGCTTCCTTCAGGGTCTTCATCATTATAAATGTTCTCTGCCTGCCAAAAATAAAAGAAAAGGGCATTTAGTAAACATGAAGGCTATTTTTTAAACGGTAGATTAGCCCAGGAAGCCAGATAATAAATACTTTATTTATTTTTGAGTAGGAATCTCTGTCGCCCAGGCTGGAGTGCAGTGACACACTCATGGCTACCACAGCCTGGAACTGCTGGGCTCCGTCGATCCTTCTACCTCAGCTTTCCAAGTAGCTAGAACAATAGGCACTCACCACCATACCCAGCTAATTTTTTTATTTATTGTAGAGACGAGGTTTCTTCAAGTAGCCCAGGCTGGTCTCAAACCTGTGGACTCAGGCAATCCTCTTGCCTCCACCTCCCAAAGTGCTGGGATTACAGGCATGAGGCACCATGCCTGGTTGTAAATACTTTATTATATGGCTTATAGGCCATACAGTCTCTGAGAAAATAGCCAGAGACAATCTATGATGGGGCATAAAATATGAATTAGGTTGGCTGGGTTCTAATAAAAGCAGGCAGCTGGTCCACAGGCCTCTAGTATAAGACATTTCCACAAACTGAAATTAGTTACCCCTTTGTCTTTTTTGTGTGTTTTTCAGTCCGAGTCTCACTCCATTGCCCAGGATGGAGTGCAGTGGCATGCTCACAGCCGCCACAGCCTCGACCTGCTGGGCTCGGGTGATTCAAGTACCTGGAACCACAGGCATGTGCCACATCTGGCTGATTTTTTGATTAATTGTAGAGATGAGGTCTTGCCATGTTATTTAGGCTGGTCTCAAACCCCTGAGCTCAGGCAATCCTCTCACCTCTGCCTCCCAAAGTGCTGGGATTATAGGAGTGAGCCACAGTGCCTGAGCTGTCAGACATTTTATTTCATCACTCAAAAGTTATGCAATTCTTTTTTAAAAAGTTGTGGTAAAACACACATAATACAGAATTAGCCACTGTAGCCATTTTATGCATATAGTTTGATGGCATCAAGTACACTCACATTGTTTTTTGATAACTGCCATTCATCTCCAGAATTCAATTTTTTAATATTACTATTAGACACCAGTCATTTTTATTAATTTCTAAGTGCTTTAAAAATTGGAAGAAAAGCAATAATCTCCTTTGTGGTAGAAATAGGGAATATTTTTGAAATCTAGACAGGTTTCATGGAGAAATGGTAGTATTTCATGTTGTGATACAATATATTCCTTTAGGTATATACGTTTTTATCTGTAAGATCAGGACAGATGGGAGAAACACTGTAGAGAAAGACAATATAAAATCTGCTAACTGAACTACACTCTGAGTTATCAAGTCTGGTTAGCTGGTGTAACACTAGAGACAAATAGAAAATGACAGGAGGAGGAAAAGGAAGAAGGAAAAGTGGGAGAAAGGAAGATTTGTTTCCAGTGAGACAACCAGAAAAAGGCAAAGTGCAGGCAACTGAAAATGACTGTGGTTGGGCACGGTGGCTCATGCCTATAATCCTACCACTTTGGGCCTTAGAGGCGAGAGGGTGCCTGAGCCCAGGGGTTGGAGACCAGCCTGGAAAACTTGGTGAGACTTCTTTTCTACGATAAAGCAAAAGGTTAGCTGGGTGTGGTGGTATGCGCCTGTAGTTCCAGCTACTTGGAAGGCTGAGGCACAAGGATTGCCTGAGCCCAGCAGGTTGAGGCTGCAGTGGCTGTGTGTCACTGCACTCTAGTTTGGGGGACAGAGTGAGACTTCAACTAAAAAAATCCCCCAACACCAAAACAAATAAAAAACCAAAAAAGACTGTGAACAGACAAGCATTAAATTTGCATCTAGGAGTAAAGTGAAGACATGGTAGTTGTATTCATAATGTCTGAATTATCTAACCCCCCTCAAAAAAAATGACCAAATGCTTACCATCTGCCACACTTGCATGATATTGTCTTCTGATACAGAACAAATCACCCAAGGTTCGTTGGGGTTCCAGGAGAAATCAGATATCTTGGCAGTGTGGCCACCATGAATAAACTGAAAGGAAAGAAAACAAAGAGGTGAAATGTAGGTAAAGAACATTAAATTAGACTATTTCAATACTGCCCAATGCTTGTAACATACCAACAACTCTGGTGGCCCATCTTCTGCATCTTCTGGGGATTGTTCTTCTCCAATTTTACTAGTACAAAAAGACGATTTCAAAAGTTAAAATAGATTTACCATTAGTAACTACCTTTGCAAAGTGTAATAAAGCAAATAATTTCATGGAGAGAATAACAAACACAAGACTTACCTTAAATCCCAGACATTCAGTCTGCGATCAGTACCACTGGAAGCCAAAATAGTCTCATTGTGAGGTGACCACTGAACCTTCAAGAATAAAGACAATAGAAAAGCCATGAATTAGAAAATCAAGGGGAAAAAAATTCAAAACTGTATTTAACGAATTAAAAATTCTATAAATAGAAGGGAAGTCACAGTATTATAAATACTAAAGTTAAAATTAATAGCTATGAGCCGGGCTCGGTGGCTCAGCCTATAATCCCGCGCCTTTGGGAGGCTGAGGTGAGTGGATTGCCTGAGCCCGCAGGTTCGAGACCCGCCTGGGCAAGCGAGACCTCATCTCTACAATAAATTAAAAAATCAGCCGGGCGTGGTAGCGCGCGCCTGTAGTTCCAGCTACTTGGAAGGCTGAGGCGGAAAGATCGCCGGAGCCCAGTAGGTCGAGGCTGCGGTGACTGGGAGCGGCCACTGCACTCCAGTCTGGGCGACTGAATGAGACTCCAACTCAAAAAAAAAAAAAAAAAAAAAAAAGAAAGAAAATTTTGGGCGGCCATGATGGCGGGTGCCTGTAGTTCTAACTACTTGGAAGGCTGAGGTGGAAGGATCACCTGAACCCAGCAGGTTGAGGCTGTGGGGGCTGTGGGCATGACACTGCACTCCAGCCTGAACAACAGAGA
Source organism: Tarsius wallacei (assembly GCA_963574415.1). NCBI lineage: Eukaryota > Metazoa > Chordata > Mammalia > Primates > Tarsiidae > Tarsius > Tarsius wallacei. Next base: position 10,144 of record CAUYQG010219997.1, on the reverse strand, counting down.
CTCCAAATTAAAAAATAAATAAATAAATAAATAAATACAGTTGAAATAATAGTGTCCATCAAATTAAAATGCTGATAGCTGACAAATGTTTACAAGCAAATGCAAAACTTATCTGAGTGCAAGTCTACACAGCACAAAAAAGAGGTAAACTGAGCAATCTATATCTTGAAAAACTTGACTTATTATCTTTATTTGGGAAAGGGCTGGATAAAAAGAGTATAGGCAATATGAGAAGAACAGGAAACATTTTTAAAAAATAATAAAACATTCTCTAATTACTTTCTGTCCCAATAGAGAGGAAAAGATCAATATTTTGTATTTGTCAGCTATGTGAAAAATGGAGGAATAATGAGAGAAGAATCATAAAAACTTCTAGATAATTAGATTGTTCAGTGACAAGCATTTAGCCAAATAGCAAAAATGAAGGGATTAAAAGGACAAAACAGGAAATAGAAAAAATATGAGAAAAAAACAGGAAAGGAGCTCACTGATAGCCTTGAGTGTGATTTGTTTCCCACAGAGTCTCCCCTTTTACTCATAATTCCTGCACATGGAGAATGCCTACCCTGGTGAGACATAAAAGGTTGGCAAGTAGATTTGGATAATGGTGTGAAGGGCTATAGAAAGAGCTATCAGCAAGGAGAAGAAACATCTGAGATCCTGAAAATGCATATATGTTGAAGGGTTAGAAGTGTTTGTGAAAATTACAACTCTTGGGGAAATATCACCTGGAACTTGATATTTTTCTTAAACGTAACTTCATTTCTTCACTGCAATATCTGCTTTGCTAACAAAAAAGAGCTGTATTTACAAGATATAATCTGGGTGACTTCTTCCTCTCAGTTCTTATTTTAAAATTTTTATTAATAGTAACTTTGCTGAGGTTTAATTGACAATAAGCTGTACCTAGTCAAAATATATAATTTGATACATTTTATAGATGTAAACACCCATGAAACTTTCAACACAGTTTTAAAAATAAACAACATATCTATTAAATCCAAAAGTTTTCTTTTGCCATTTGTACTTCCACCTTTCCATCATTCTCTGAAAACCATTTTCAGGTAACTACTGACTCATTTTTTTGTCACTACAGATTTCTCTGTGTGATGGTTAATTTTATGTGTCACATTGAGCAGGCTAAGGATGCCCAGATACCTGGAATAACATAATTTCTGGTTTATTTGTGAGTTTCTGGAAGCAATTAACATTTAAATCAATAGATTGAATAAAGATCTCACCAAGGTGGATGAGCCCCATTCAGTTGCTAAAGACCCAGATAAAATACAAAAAAAGTGGAAGTAGAGTGAAAGCTCTCTCTCCTTTCTTGAGCTGGGGAATCTATTATCTCTTGCCCTTGGGATCAAACATTGAAACCTGAAGACCCTGAGTCTCCAGCCTTTGACCTTCAAGACTTACACTAGTACCCTACCACAGTTCTTAAACTTTAATGCTCAAACTGGGAGTTACACCATCAGCTTCCCTGTTCCTCAAGCCATGGAACTCATACTGAACTATTTCACTGAACTCCTTGGTTCTTCGACTTATATAGGACATATCGTGGAATTTCTAGGCCTAAATAATCACATGAGCCAATTCCCATAATAAATCTTTTGTTATGTATCTATATCTATATCCTGTTGTTCCGTTTCTCTGGAGAACTCTAATATACTCTGGAATTTATAGAATTTTATGTAGACGTAATTCTAGTGTATGTTTGGTTTGAATGTCTCCTCTAAAACTAATGTTAAAATTTAACTTCCAACTTAACTGTATTGGAAGGTAGAGTCTTTGATTAGTTCAGGCTGTATTGCAAGACTGGGTTTTAAATTCAGGAATGGATTTCTGATTTTTAAAATGAACTTGTATAGATTATCTTCCTGTCTTGGACGCTTGACTTCTCCTTCTTTCGTCTGCCATGAGTTAACCCTCACCAGATGCTGTGCCATGATCTTAGACTCCCTAGTCTGAAGAACCACAACCCCCAAAACCTTTTCTTTATCAATTACCCAGTCTCTAGTATTCTATTATAGAAGCAAAAAAGTGTCTAACACAGTACATAATCCTTCTCATCCGCCTTCCTTAACTCAAATAATTTTTGGATTTTTATCAATTTTGTCACAATATACTGATAATTCAGTTTTCATTTGAATTACTGAATAGTAACCTGTTGTATGACCATCCCACACATTTTTTATTCATTTACCTGTTGATCATTTGGATTGTTTCTAGTTTTGAATAAACAGAGAAAACAGCTATAAACATAAATACAAGGGTTTCTATAGCTATGGGCTTTAATTTGTCTTAATGCCAAAGATTGGTCACAAAGTAGGTGTATTTTTAATATTTGGAAGCCTACTAAACTGATTTCCAAAAAGTTTGTACATTTTACATCCACAAGCACAGTGCAGGAAAGTTCTAGCACTCCACATCTCAGTGAATAACTGGCATAGTCAATCTTTTAAATAGTTGGGAGATTATTTATTGATTCAATTAGACAATCTTTTTTTATTAATTGGATGCTTAGAGACTCTATATTTAATAGAATTCATCATAGGTTTATGCTTCTATCTAATATCTTTGTATTTTTCTGTATATGTCTTACATATGCCTTGTTCTTTTTTTCTACTTTTTGTCTTTATTTTGATAAATTGAATGAGTTTATGATTACATTTTTCTTCTTGCTAGTTTATTAGCTATAACTTGATTGTTCTTAGGTCACCAAAATTTTGTCCTCTAGGAGACATTTGGAAATGTCTGGAGACATAGTTGTTTTTCATAACTAAAGAAGAGGCATGCATAACTTTTGAAGTTTGATCAATGTAGAGGGATGTTGCTATACATTCTACAATGTTCAGGGCAGTTCCTCCCAATGAAGAATTATCTAGCCCAAAATATCAATAGTGCTGAAGTTAAGAAATTCACCTATAACTCTACATTTTTTAGTGGTTTATTTTGGGTTTATAGTATATAACTATACGAATTTCTGTTGCTGCATAACAAAGCATCACAAAACTAGTGGTTTACTTGCATAGAGACCCATTTATTTTCTCATCATTTTGTTATAAATAGATTTCTGCCCAGGGTCTCAACAGGCAGAAATAAAGGTATAAACCAGATTGTATTTTCATCTTGACCTTATAATCCTCTTCTAAGATTATTCATATTGTTGACAAACTTCAATTCCAAGAGGCTGTAAGACTAAAGCCTCTCTTTTTTTTTTTTTCTTGTTAGTTGTTGGACTAGGTTGGTCTTAGCTTCTAGAAGCAGCCTTAACTGACTGGTCTTATGACCCTGTCACAACATAGTAATTTACTTCTTCAAAGCCAGTAGGAGACTCTTACTCTACTCTGTTGTAGGGAGTTGTATATAGTATAATATAATAATCATGGGAGTGACTATCACATAACCTTTTCCATATAACATAACCTATTCAAGAGATTGAATATTTCATCGTATTCATAGGTCATTACTATACACGTTGTCCCTGGCTTACCATGGTTTGACTTACTATTTTTCTGTTTTGTGAGTGTGTAAAAGTAATACATATTTAGTAAGCTCATCAACTTATGATGGGTTACTCTCTTATAGATCCATGGTAAGTTGAAAATATTGCAAACTGACTTATTATTTCTTTAACTTATATTGGGTTTGTCTGGCCATAACCCCATCTAAGATCCAGGAGCACCTATATTAAAAGGAAAGATGTTTTATAGGACATGTACAACAAAGGGTGGGAAACTTGAAGGCCATCTTAGAATTTTGCTTACCACAAAGTCTTAGACTTTTCATGTCTACCTTCAAGTAACATTGTACTTCACCTCTAGAATAAGAAATTTATTCCAGTAAGTGATCTGTATTATTAGTTATATGCATTTCAATACTTCACGTATAAACCCACATTATACTGTGTTGTTTTTGGTTTAAAACTATCAATTATATTTTAAAGATATATAAACAATAAAAATTTCATTATATATTTCCACATATTTATTACTTTTGTTGCTCTTGATTTACCTTTGTACATCAGATTCCATTTGGTAACATTTTTCCCCCTAACCTTGCTTGCAGGGTAGGTTTTCTCTAGAATCATTTCAAGATTTGCATGCTAAAAAAATCTTTGCCTTTATATTTGAAAAATATTAATTACCTCTGGGTATAGAGTACAACTTTGCCCATGCTTTTGTTTAGTTTTCCTATCAATATTTTAATATGTTGCTTCACTGTTTTCAGACCTGCATTGTTTCTGATAAGAATTCTTCTTTGATTCTTATCTTTGTTCTTTTTTCTCTCTTTTTATAAAGAGAATATTTACATTACTAGGTCTATTATATTTAATACGTTCTCTGGCTACTTCTAGGATATTGCCTTTATCATTATTTTAAGCAATTTTATTATAATATGTCAATGCAGTTTTCATTATTTTTATGTGTTTGGTTTCATTAATACTCTTGGAGTAATAACTTTATAGTTTTCACCAATTTAGGAAACTGTTAGACAATATTACTTTAAATATTTGTACATTTCCATTTGTTTTTAATATTCTTCAAGAACTCCAGCTACATTTGGAGTATTTAAGTACATTTAGTTTTCTGTCTGGCTACAATTATTCCAGGGTATACTGAGGTTTTATTTATTATATTTCAGTTATTAGTTTTCTGTGTTCCAATTTTGATACCTACTTTTGCTACACCTTCAAGTCCACTAATTGTTATCTGCCTTGTCTATCTACAATGTCTAATCTGATTCCAATTTATTTCAATGCTATTGTCATTTCAAATATTATATTTTTATCTCTAAAATTTGAATTTGAATATATTTTTTAAATCTTGTTTTCCTACTACTCACTAAACCTATACTTTCTATGTCACCTAGAACATATTTAATGTTGGTATTGTGACAGTTTTAATGCCTTGTTTACTAATTCTGGAATCTATGTCATTTCTGGGATATGTTTATTTATTTAGTTAGTTTTAAAATTCTCCTTATGGATTGTACTTTCAAGTTTTTTTTTTTGCATGTGGATAATGTTTTATTGGATATTAAACAATGTAAATTTTACTTTGGTTCTAGATATGTTTGTATACTTATACATTTACTTGAATTGTTTTGGGACTCTATTAGTCTACTTGGAAATAATCTGAAAATGTGAAGCTTATTTTTTTGATTTGTTAGGCAAGACCAGAATAGACTTAAATTCAGAACATGCAATGATTAAGAACATGAAACTTAGATGTGCTCATTGATCAAATAGACCCATTTAAAACAGGATGTTACCTTTCTCCTAGACTCTGTGATACCTGCATATGGTCAGGGGATTGGGGAAACACTTTCAGTCCTCTGGAGTCTGTGACAAAACAGAATTTGTAATTAGCACTCTTCAAAATGTGTGAGAATTTCCTTTCCCTCATATAAATAAATTTAAGTTGCTCAGGGAAGGGATTTGGGACATTTATAATTATATATCTAATACCACACTGCAGGACCTTTATTCAAGTATACCCAGGTACTCTTTCAATCAAGGGAATCTGAGTCTGAGAATTGGCTTAAATCTGGATCTAGATAAAGGGGTGGTGATTGCTCATTGTGGTGGCTAATATAATTCTTTTCTCATCTACTTATGGTGTTTATTATATAGAGAAAAAGCAGAATTAATTACTTCATGTTAATTTATTTAAAATTCCCTGTGTCTAGAGATATACACAAATAATAAAGTAAATTTTAAATTTTAAAATTTTATTTTCCATTTTAACTTTAAAAATGACAGACGAGGCCAGGCTCGTGGCTCAGCCTGTAATCCCGCGTTTTGGGAGGCCGAGATGAGTGACTTGCTTGAGCCCGCGGGTTTGAGACCCGCCTGGGCAACTTGGCGAGACCTCATCTCTACAATAAATCAAAAAATTAGCTGGGCATGGTAGCGCGTGCCTGTAATTCCGGCTACTTGGAAGGCTGAGGCGGAAGGATCGCCGGAGCCCAGCAGGACGAGGCTGCGGTGGCTGAGAGCGTGCCACTGCACTACAGTCTGGGCGACAGAGTGAGACTCCAACTAAAAAAAAAAAAAAACAAAAAAAAAAAACAGACGATTGTCTTAAAGTATTTTCAATACAAGACCTTGGTACATAGAAAATTGGAAGAAAGGTGTTTAACAATGATTCATATAATTATTGAAATATTATATAGTTCATTAGTTTTTATAATATAATTAGATATCATTATGTTTTGTCTTTATAATTATTTATATATCATTAAATATGATGTATAAAATAAAAATTTTTAAAACTACTTTATTTATCTAAAAGGGTAAAACCTTTAGTAGCTTTAGCATATGTATTAAATATTTTGCAGTTTATCTGTCAGTATCTGTATTATTTTTAATGCTCCAACAAAATTATTCCTCCTTTATTTATTAACTATGTCAATTGACTGGAATTATAAGGTAAAGAAGTAGGTCTTACTGAAATTATCAAATTATCAACCACTAACAACACAGAGTTAAATAAATCAGTCTATCTGATTATAGACATAAGCATACTTTTAGCTTTAATTTAGAAACATGGAGAAATGTTAGATCAATTTATCAATGCATATTTATTAGAAAACATATTAACAAACATTTTTAAAGTTAAAGTTTAAGTCCTTAGAAGAGATATTAATACTTGAAAACACGTGTTTTTTATCTCATAATTAGCTATTCACTCAAAAAAACATGAAGATATTGTACAATGAGTAATAAATAATACAAAATTCTAAAGAATATGAAGCTATTTTACACTGAGTGATAAATAACCCAGTTTGCAATGAAAATATTCTGACTGAACATTTTGTAGAAACAGAATTACTATACTCACAATTTATTTTTCTTCATGAAAAATTGGTTTATGATGGTGCCAAGCTTTTTATGGCATTACATACTGTGTTGATATTTTTTTCAGTAAGATACACTACAAGGGATTATGCCAAGGTACTTGCCAGTTTATGCATTTGATATCTGTGAAAAATGTTTAGATTGTAAAGTACTGAATTTTATAAATTAAGGATACAATTCACACATTTCAAGATATTTTACAATGGCAAATAACTGACAACAGCTTTTCTGCTTACTAGGCAAATTATTTCTTTCCACAGACTTGATAGTTTTCACACTAATGAGATAATTGCCCCTTCATATTTTTGCTTATCTCTTTTACTGTGGTCGTAGTAGTACTAGGTTCATACATTCAGCCCTAATATTTTGTTTATGCTTTTTGCTCCAAGCTAAATGTTATCAATATTGAATAGCACACTATTGAAAACATGTATTTGAATTGGTCAGATCAAGATAATATTTTGATAAAAGATTTTTACTATGTAATATTATTTCTACATTAAAATACATGTATTATAAGATAGTGTGTTTATTATTCACATTTCTTTATTAATTTTTTCTGAATAAGTAGAATTTAGATTTTATTATTTTATGTGACTTCAAAGACATTTCAATTCCTAATTGAAAGCACGCTTACCCCCCTGCCTCGAGTTTGATTATCTTCATTTCTTAAGGCCACTTTGCAATGAAAATATTCTGACTGAACATTTTAAAAATCCTGTTATTGAAAATGAGAGAAATGGTGCTACATATTCCATGGTAATAATCAGTTTCCTTTTTCAAACCAATGTGTATGTAATACACTGACTGAAAATGTCTTTGATCCCATAGTAGCTAATTAGAAAATGCTTTTGAAGGAATTCATTTATTCTTTCCTTACCATTTGCCTAAGGATAGAAGCAATTTCTCCATAAATCAAAGGAATGATTATAGTTGTTTCACATATCTGTGAATTATGGCCGTCTTCCTAGGCAGTTGGCATAAACACACTGAAGTTTTAGACAGTTGATGTCAGTGAATGCTTCACATGCTAGGCCTTAAGTGATTTTTAAGTTCATTTTAGGCTAAATTGTGTATTATATGCTTGTTTATCATGGAATTTCTTATAAGGTAGCTCACTTCATATGTTTTATGTTGTTATATAAAGACATATCTTGTTTTTTATCATTAATATAGCCTGCTTTAACAACATATCCCGATATTCATATTGTGTATGTTAGAAATGTCATTGTCTCAAATACTAACACTTAAAACAATTCAAATGGTGATTTCAAAGGTAACGGGTTATTATAATTGGAATAAATTTATTGGTAAATATGAAACACCCAATATCCCAAAGTAATTGTTTATATCTTTACCATTATATTCTTATGTATAAATGTGTACTGTTAAAAGTGATGCAAATTCAGAGAGGATACAGTTGTTTATTACAAAATTGTACATTCCCTGCTTTTGTACTACACATGGTGCTTAGTATCCTAGAAATATACTTTATTTTATATATTGAATGCAAATAAACAAATTTATTCTAAGTTATTTATATGTTCAATATTATTTTAGTAAGTGGTTATATTTATAACATAACCAAATTAAATGTAGAGGAAAAACAATGCACATACTTCAAAATGTATTTTACTATTATAGTTAATATAAGTAGTGACATTTTATAAACATTAGCCAAAAGCAGTGAATTTCTTACATGGACATAACTATGAGAGTCTTTATCATGGCATTTTAAAATTGTATCCCTGTAGGAGATATAAATGTTTCTAAGTGCATTGTAATAAACCACTTGTTCAGTATGAAATATGGTGCTTTGTAAGTATTTGAAAGAAAACCATCTTGTAGAAACAGGAGATAATTTTTATAAAGCACTCTTAACCAAATTCAATGTTTTCTGAGCATAATTGCTTTATAAATTCCTATGACACTTTTGGTGGCTTTTTTGCTTTATGCAATTCAAAGCATCCTATATGGGAAACACTATATAATGACTTCAGCTCTGCTATTCACCCTTGTTTGCCTTCTCTATAAAGTAGGTCTTGTGATCAGTGTTTCACTTCTAACCCTTAAGAAGTTGCATTGGGAACAAATAAACTGATTACTTCAGGCATAAAATTGTGGATACCTAATAGCAGGTAACTTTCTTCTACTCCTCACCCCAGCAACATTTTGTGTTGCTTTGATATTTATACAGGGGACACCACTTACCACAGTATTAATGGTCATGATGGTTACAGTAAATTTTATGAAGTGGTAGTTGGTGATTACTTTAAGACACTAAACAAATAATCTCAAAAATGTTCTCCAATTTAACTGCTTTGATGTCATTCCATTGTGTATCTTCACCACTGTCCTAGTTCAAACCACAAAAATATACTGATCTTTGCAGTCTTTGTTCTTCCTGGATGTTTCTCAAGTAATTCTGTGTTTATGGTGTTACCATTAATTGGTTGCTTCATTGGTTCTTTCTGGAATCCAGGTTTACCTCTTTTGTGGCTTATCTTGGATTAATAAGAAATAGGAATCTACAGGATTAAGTTTACACATTTGAAGAATTATTTCAGTGGTGTTTTGGAAGAACATGATGTAACTATGTCCAATCTGCCATCTTTAACTAAAATTCAGCAGCACATTTTACGCATAACAAGGGAGACAACTGTTATTTCAGGAAGGATTTGTAATGGCTAATTTTACATTTCAACTTGATTGAGCAACTCGGAGCCCAGGTATTTGCTCAAACATTATTCTCGGTGTATATATGGGAGTGTGTGTCTGAGTGAAGTTAACATTTGAATTTGTAGACTGAATGAAGCAAATTTACCTCCTTCATGTGAGTGGGCCTCACCCAATCAGTTGAAAATCAGAATAAAACAAAAAGAATGAGCAGGAGGGAATTCCTTCTGCCTTACTCTTTAAACTGGCAGATTAATCTTTTCTTGACTTCAGGCGTCAACCAAAACATTGGCATTTTCTGCCAGATTTTAGACTAGAACTCACAACAACAGCTTTCCTGGTTCTCAGGTCTTTGGACTCATAGTGAAACTACACATTAGCTCTTTTGAATTTTGTACTAGAACTACACATTAGCATTCCTAAGGAATGCAGATCTTGGGATTTCTCAGCCTTTATATTTGTGTGAACAATTATATATATATATATATATATATATATATATCCTATTGGTATCCATAAATGCAGAAATTCTAATGCAACTTAAGTATCTATCAGTAAAAATTGAAATTAGACTTTTGCAAGAATTATATATTTCAAATATTT
>CAUYQG010219996.1:0-15935 GCA_963574415.1 Tarsius wallacei | reverse complement strand
GACCTGCTGGGCTCCGGCGATCCTTCCGCCTCAGCCTTCCAAGTAGCTGGAACTACAGGCGCGCGCTACCATGCCCAGCTAATTTTTTGATTTATTGTAGAGATGAGGTCTTGCTTGCCCAGGCGGGTCTCGAACCCGCGGACTCAGGCAATCCACTCATCTCAGCCTCCCAAGGCACGGGATTACTGGCTGAGCCACCAAGCCCGGCTTACACCAGACTTCATCAGTGCGCTGCCCGATCCTCTTGTCCACCACTGAGACCACCTGCAGCTTCAATGGCAGTTTCCATATATCCCAGGTCAATGATTTCATTTCTCAACCACTGCCTGAAGGTTTCCTCCGGTAGCAAGAGGATGCTTTCAAGGAAAGGTTGTCACAGGCAGTACCAGAGGGTTAACACTCCCAGGAATAACTCTCAACCACTGATGGAAGGGAATTGATGGGTAAATATCCCAGTTTTCTTATCCCTCAGTGGAATAATTCTTAGTTCTGTTTTATATGATCTCTCAGAAGAGTCTTCAGTGGAATCGAGTTCCAGCTGCCCTCAGTGGTTACCTACTCATTGTCACTTTTTATTGGCTTTCCTCCTTATTCTGACTCACTTCCTCACCATGCTACCCAAATGAAGTTCCTTGTCTCCCAATCCTTATCTCAAGGTCTTAATTGCGGGGGAGTTCAATTTGACATAAATAAATTGCTTAAAGTGATACATAGCTAATAAATAGTGAGCTTAGGTTCATTTGACTCTACATAGGTCACATTCTATGATATTTATACTACCTTCAAACTTGAACTTTTTCCAATTAAGTAGGCATATTACATAGGTTCCCGATTAAAGTATAAAAAACCCAGAGAAAGGTAGCGATTGAGAAGTTCAGAGACAGAATACATATCATTTTTGACAGTGAATGAAATGAATTCCATTTTGAAAAACAAAATAAATGGAAAATATATTAAAGTAGAATCAGTTGCTTTCATCATGTTCTATGTTATTTTGTAATACTCAGCAAATCCTAATCTTGGAATAAGTTAGCCATAGATATCGTGTGCTTTTAAAGTATTTATACTTCACTACCATTACAGCCTCTGAAAAAGTAAAGTCATACTCAAAGAAGAGGCTCTGACCTTTACCTTAATTAGTACATGATGGGAAATTAGTTTTTTTCTCCAGAAAGACTACAGTTGTAAGTAAGGAAGAGGGGAAAGAGGGTTATCTCATTAACCCAAAGACCATTCTGGAAAGGCCAGAATAGGGCAACTTTTTAGTTTTAGAAATTTTATCCTTTTTCTTTTCTTTTCTTTCTTTTTTTTTTTTTTGAGTCAATTCTGTCACCCAGGCTGGAGTGCAGTGGCATACTCACTGGCTACAGCAGCCTCGACTTGTTGGGTTCAGGTGATCCTTCCACCTCAGCCTTCCAAGTAGCTGAACTACAGGCATGCAACAACACACCCAGCTAATTTTTTGATTTATTGTAGAGACGAGGTCTTGCCACATTGTCCAGGCTCGTCTCAAACTCTTGGGCTCCTCTCTCCTCAGCCTCCCAAAGTGCTGGGACTACAGGTGTGAGCCACCACGCCTAGCCCCACGATCCAATTTTATCCTTTAAAGAAGATTCGAGCCTTTCCCTTCCAATCAGGGTAAGCGACCCTTCATTGCAAGTCACAGGTGTCAACTAGAGCACAGGCTCTTCCAGGGACTCTAGATAAAAGAAGGAAACCATTGAACCCCCAAACCCCAAAGCCCAGTGGATGCCAAAGAATGGGAGCAAGAGAAAACAAGAACAAAAATGGGCACCATATTGCTAACTCAGATTTGCAGACAGGAGACTCCACGCAGGCCACCAATTTCCACAGGAGCAAAAGCAGTGGGAACATTTTTTCCCCTAGAACATCTGAAGCTTGCTGGGGCAACAGAAATGAAGACAGAGGACTTAGTTGGGCTAGTAAGGAGCAGGAAGACCAAGGCCAACCGCCAAACATGGAAGTAAAGCACGTTCTCAGAGTTTCAGTGACTGGGTGGTGCGGCCAGAATGGCTGGAAGCCAGAGGGCCTCGTTCCGGAAGCAAGGGGGGATACTGGAGGATGTTGGGGAGTGTTGGTGGAGGATGGAGGGATGTTGGGGGGTGGGGGAGAGGGCCTCGTGGGCTGGAAACCGGAGTGTCTGCACAGAGGATTTTTTTATCTTTTAAAAATCAGTTTTATCCATTTTATCTTATTGATTTGCTCCATTTTATCTTTTGCTTACTTGAGAGCTTTGCTCCATTTTTATCTTTTATTTTCTGTTGCAGTCATGTCTACTTTGTCATCTACCCACCCCTCCTCCACTCAGCCCTTGGTCTATTATCTTGAACTACCTAAGCCCAAGTATCTCACTTATAAATGATAATTATCTTTTATTTAAAAATTTTTTTTCTGCAGGGACAGTACTTGTGAAGAAATAATTTTCATTTTTTAGAATTTCTTTTAGCCAGGTCAACAAAGCACAGTTCCTGTGGCTCATCTGTTAGAACAAAAATAGCCTCACTATGTAGAAACAGATGTTTAAAATGGTACTCATTAAAATGGATTCCACCTGTAATAGAAAACAGAAAATGGATGCAAAAGGAATGTTGTAAACTGGCAGTCCTTGCTATCACCTTCCTTTCCCTTAGGAATGAATATTTGTGGGTAAAATCTTGCTAATAGGAATATGCTTCTGGTTTTAGTAGCTAGTGATATTGGTTATTAGTAATATTGAAACGTAGCTACCCTGGACTCTTTATGAGGGTAGCACTCATGAGAGAAAATACCTCCAGAGTGAGTGCTTTCTCACCAGTGAACAAAGTTATCTTGGGCAAATAATTCTTCTGGGTGTGGCAGTTCATACCTGTAATCCCAGAACTTCGAAAAGTGGGGGCGAGAGGATTGCCTGAGCCCAGGGGTTGGAGACCAGCCTGAGTAACTTGGCAAGACCTTGTCTCTACAATAAATCAAAAAATTAACCAGGCATGGTGGAAATACCTGTAGTTCCAGCTACTTGGAAGGCTGAGGTGGAAGGATCACCTGAGCCTAGCAGGTCAAGGCTGCAGTAGCCATGAGCGTGCCACTGCAGTTCAGTCTGGGCAGAATGAGACTGACTCAAAAACAACAACAAAGAAGAAGGAAAGAAAATTTATGACTACCCTCTCTTATCTACTGAAACAAACATTTACTGATTATCTTCTGTGTCAGGTGCTTTGTATACTTTTAGAAAAACCCCATAAAGGAGATATTATCCTGATTCTCTAGCTGAGGAATTTACGACAAAGCGATATATTAAATAACTTACCCAAAGCCACAGCTAGATTGGAATAAAATACTCTCACATTCCTAAGTCAATGTGCTTTTTCCACGGTTTCACACTGTCTTTACAACAATGGAGGCACAAAGAAGTTAAATAATTTACACTATCTGCTATGTAAATCCAGATCTGTCTGATTCCATGTCCATGTCCCTTTTCTACATATTTTTGGCTTTTGCCTCCAAGTTCATTTAGTCCCATTTATGACATGGAGAAAAAGCAGACAACATCTAATGGAATAGGCAGGGTTCTAAATTATAACTAGTAAACCCAGGTGAGCATTAATAACTATAAGCATTTCAAAAAGATGTATGCAAACTGGTGAAAACACGTGAGCCATTGTTGAATGGATATAAAAGGCAGATTAGCTTTATTAAGTCTTAAATAATATTATTTTATTTACTATTCCAACAAATATTTGTTGATTTATTACTTTGTGTGAGGCATGGGATCAGACAAAAGTTCCTGTCTTCATGGAGTTCACCCTCTGGTTAGAGATGCAGGCAATATGATAAATATAAATCATTTATTTCTTCTTGCAAAAAAGATAAATACAAACCAGCAAAACATGTTGCACATTAGTTGATAAGTATTGGATAGAGAAGTAAACTAGGGAATGGAGGTAGGAAGTATGTGCTGGGGACTGATGCAATCCTCCTGTGGCCAGGGAGGACCATACCTGAAGGAAATAGGGGAAGGAGCCAAGCAGATATTTGTGGCAAATGCATTCCAGTGGATGGAATTTCAAGTTCAGAGGCCTTGAGGCCAGTGTGGTAGAAGCAGAATATGGAAGGTATAGATAGTAAGATAAAGTTGGAGTGATAATGAGAGGAAGTTCAGGTCAGGAAGGGCCTTGTGGGTCATAATAAAGACTTGACTTTTACTCTTGGAAACCGTTGAAGGGTATTGAACTGATGAATTACCTGATATGCCTTATGTGGTATTTTAACAGGATCAGTTTGGCTGCTGTGTTGAGAATACATCAGAGGAAGAAGCATAGACACCAATTAGGAGGGTGTTGCAGTAAGTTATGCATGTGAAAGATCCCCAACAAAAGATTGGAGGGAGAAGGAACACTGAAGTCAGGGTAATTATTCCCTTGGGCTTCTTGGGTCTCCTGAGTAAAGACCATTGTTCCTCTCAAGATAGCTAATTCTATACAATTCTTTCCTTACTTTGTCTTTTTGGGCATGGGGTGGTGACATCTTCACCACTACAGGTATTAAAGTTCAGGATTGCTGCACTATCCCTAGATGTCTCTTTAGACCTACGTAGTGTAAGTATCCCTTTATAAATAAGACCTCATTGAATTATACTTTTTCTTTTTTTTTTGAGACAAGATCTTGCTCTGTTACCCAGACTGGAGTACAGTGGCATAATCATAGCTCACTGCAACCTTGGCTCCTGGGCTCAACTCCTGGGTTCAAGTAATCCTCTCATCTCAGCCTCTTGAGTAGTTAGGATTACAGGTGCATGCCACCACACCTAGCTAGATTTTTTGTAAGAAAGGGGTCTCACTATGTTGTTCATGCTGGTCTTAAACTCCTGGCCTCAAGTGATCCTTCCTCTTTGGCCTACCAAATTGCTGGGTGTGAGCCACCATGCCCAGCCAAAGTGTGCCATATGTCTGCTGCTGAGACACTAATTGATACATGCATTCTTCAGTTTGAGATGTAACACTTTAAATATTCCCATTAAATAAACCTTGTTAATTATGTTCAAGTTTTCTATATTATTGCATTTTAAAGATCCATATGATCTATCAGTTGCTGACTGATACATTAAAATCTCCCGTTATTACTATCATCTCCTATGTCTTTAAGAAACAGAATTCTCATTATGGAAGGGAGGAAATGGATAAGTAATATAGAAGATAGAAAAGGTCATAAACACACTGTAGGACTAAATTATTAGAAACTGACCACTCTTAAAAGTATGTCAGAGGAACATGCAGGTCAATGTGTTTCTCTGACTAATTCATTTAGTATGAACTTGTGAGATGTTATTTATATGTGTGTGTGTGTATATATATACATATATATGTATATATATATATATATCTTGGCTCTATCTATTTAAAAAGACTAGAAAAATAACCAACCCAGTAATAATAAACAACCCTAGCACTCAGATACCCAGATTGTGATTTTTAATTAGTATTTTCCTTTCAAAGAAACCAGGGTTTCTTAGAAAAATGATTAATTCCAGAAAATGTGCAAAATAAGCCTGGAACATCTTGTGGATATTAGTTAGCAAGGAAGCTATCAAAGATTACTAGGATTAAATAAAAAAAACACAGACTCAAATTTGAAGCATTTCCCACTGACCAGTTATGGGACAAATTGAACTTCAAAAAGGATCATACAACAGACTGAAATGCATCAAATCCATTAGTTCATAATGATATAAATATTGTTCACAATTAGAAAATGATAGGAAGAAAATTTGTTACCTTGAAGACCAACAAAGGAAAATACCAAGAATTTATCCTGCTTTTCTTTCTTTTTTTGAGTTGGAGTCTCACTCTGTGGCCCAGGCTGGAGTGTTCTGGCATGCTCATGGCCACTCCAGCGTTGACCCGCTGGGCTCCCGTGATCCTTGCAAGGAGCTGGAATTACAGGCACGCACTACCATGCCCAGCTAATTTTTTTTTTAATTGTAGAGACGAGGTTTCGCCAAGTTGCCTGGTCTGGTCTAGAACCTGCGGGCTCAGGCAATCCACTCGCTTTGGCCTCCCAAAGTGCTGGGACTACAGGCTGAGCCACCGAGCCTGGCCTATCCTGCTTTTCTTATATGAACTATATCATTGGGTAACCAAATAATAGATGAAGAATTTCAACTAGTAAAATAAAATGTTAGAATTCAAATACCACCATTTTGAAAGTCTCAATGAATTAGTGGTTATACTCATTTAACAGCAATAATTGTTAACATCACAAGTAGATGTGTTGAGCCTCTTAATGAAAGACCACAAGACTATCAATGGTTTTGTCAAAGTGAGTGACCCTGACTCTGTTCAAGCCTATGAATCTAGCTGCCAACTTGCAGGAAATACAGGAGTCAGAGAAATACATTGAACTGCATGTTCCTCTGACATAGTTTTAAGGGTGGTCATTTTCTAATAATTCATTAAACTATGCACCCATGTGCTATTCTCATCTGTGTTTTCTTTTATAAAGTAAAAAACCATAAGCAAAATCTCCCACTATGCTTGGTAGAATTGCCTATTTTTCCTCACAGTCCTCTCAGTCTTTGTCATATATACGTGTGTATGTGTGTGTGCATACAAGAACCTGTGAGATGTCATCTTGCACATTTTCTGGAATGAACCATTTTTCTAAGAAATCTTGGTTTCTTTGAGTGAAAAATGTTAACTCAGAATCACAATCTGGGTATCTGGGTGCTAGGGTTGCTTTTTATTACTGGGTTTGTTATTGTTCTAGTCTTTTCAAATAGAGCCACACACAGTTGACCCTTGAACAGCATGGGGTTAGGGGCACTAACCCCCTGCACAGTTGAAAATCTGTGTATAATTTTTGACACCCTCAAAGTTTAACTAATAGCCTACTATTGACCAGAAGACTTGCATAAACAGTCAATGAACACATATTTTGTATGTTATATGTATTATATACTATAGTCTTAAAATAAACTAAAGAGAAGAAAATGTTATTAAGAAAACCATAAGGAAGAAACAGTTTATTACATGAAAATAGACCATCAGAAAGATCTCCATCCTCTTTATCTTCACAATGTATAGGCTGAAGAGGAGAAGTAAGGGGTGGGAGGGATTGGTCTTTCTGTCTCAGGGTAGAAAAAGTGAAAGAAAATTTCTGTATAAGTGCAACCGGATAGTTCAAATCTGTGTTGTTGAAGGGTCAACTGTGCACATGCGTGCACACACACACAAGCGCACACACACACACCTTGGCTGCCTAGGGTGGTAATATCATTTGGGACAAACAATACTATGATTGGAAATTTTAAAATAAAAATCTGGGAAATTAGACATCCATATAGAGCTTTGAAGAGCTCTGACATATTCCTGGAAACTTAAGAAGCCTACACACATACACAGGACTATGAACAGACCTAGCTGTGTGTGTGTTCAGAAAAGACCTGAGAAGTCCCTAAGCTCTTATTTCTGACTGACCTTGAGCCTGCATAAGCAGGAACTGACAGCTAAAGCAGAAACTGAACAGTCTGCCTAAGTGTTGAAGGTGGGCCCCAGTGTGCACATAGGGCCTCTCAGCAAAGCCTGGCAACTTATTGATTTCAGGTATTTGCCCATATACTGAAAAAAGGAGTCAATATAAACTATGCCACAGAAAGCCTAAATGATAAACTTACTAGACAAAGACATTAAATCATCTATATAAAAATATATTGAAATATCGAAAGAAAACTATGTCTAAAGAACTAAAAAAAGGCATAAAATGACATTTAAATAAACAAAGAATATCAATAAAGAAGTAGAAATTATTTATAAAGAACCAAATAGAAATTCTGTAGTCAAAAGTACTGAAACAAAAAGTTCTCTAGAGGTGCGTAATAGCAGATCTGAGCTAGCAGAAGAAAAAGTCAGTGAACTTTAACATAAATCAATTGGCATTGTCAGTCTGAGGAAGAGAAAGGTAAATGTATAAACAAAAAAGAACAGTCTCAGAGATATATGGAATACCATAAAGCATACTATTATATGCATGATGGTGGTCTAAGACAGAGAAGAGAGAAGGAGAAAGGAGAAAGGAGAAGAAAATATGCTTGAAGAAATAATGGCCAAAAACTTCCACATTTGATGAAAGACATTAATCTACACATCAAAAAAACTAAATAGATTCTAAGTACAGTTGACCCTTGAACAACACAGGTTTGAACTATGGGGATTCACTTATGGGGATTTTGATCCACCTCTGCCACCCCTGAGACAGCAAAACCAATTTTTCTTTCTCTTCCTCTTTAGCCTACTCTGAAGACCTTTCTGATGCTCCACTTAATGAATATATTTTCTCTTCCTTATGTTTTTCTTAACATTTTTTTTTCTCTGGCTTACTTTATTGTAAGAATACAGTATATAACACATATAACATACAAAATATGTGTTGAGTGTTTATGCTATTTTCAAGACTTCTGGTCAACAGTAGGCTACTAGTTAATTTTTGTGGGAGTCAAATTTATTTGCAGAGTTTTGACTAGGGGGGGTTGGTGCCCTTAATCCCTCATATTGTTCAAGGTTATATTGTAATATAAACTCAAAGGGAGCCACACATGCATACAACATAACCAACTGCAAAGGAAATGTACAGAAATTATCTGTTGAAAGCAAAAAGAGAAAATCTGTGTGAGATATTCATGATAAGATTAATAGATAATTTCTTTCCAGTAACTTTATAAATATAAACTCTTATTATGAATGCAGACTATCAGACTGATTTTAGCTCCAAACAAAAAGAATTATGAACCATGACAAGATGGAATTGATCATAGGAATACAAGCTTGACATACATTATATCATATTAATAGAATAATGGACAAAGTCTACATAGTAATTTCATAGATATCCAAAACAAAACACTTAACAAAATTAAACACCCTTTTATTATTTAAAAAAAAAAACAGGAATGGAAGGGAACTTTCTCAACCTGATAAAGGGCCTCTTTACATCTAATATCATGCTTTATGGTGAAAGAGTTGAAAGTTTTCCCCATCTTAGTCTGTTTGTGTTGCTATAAAGGAATATCAGAGGCTGAGTAATTTATAAAGAAAAGAGTTTTATTTGACTTATGGTTCTGCAGGCTGTACACGAAGCATGGCACAAACATCTGCCTCTGATGAGGACTTTAGGCTACTTTCACTTACGGAGAGGAGAGTGAAGGGGAGTTGTCATGTGCAGATCACATGGTGTAGAGGAAGCCAAAGAAGGAGAGCAAAGGAGGTGCTAGGCTCTTTTCAACAACCAGTTCTCACAGGAACTAAGTGAAAACTCACAGTCATGAGAATGGCACCAAGCTATTCATGAATGATCCACACCCATGACCAAAACATCTCCCACAAGGCCTCACCTCCAACATTTGGGATCAAATTTCAACATGAGACTTGATGAGCAAGACAAACCACGTCCAAATGATAGCACCCCCTAAGATCAGGAATAAAGCACAGATGTTCACTTGTGCCATTTCTACTCAATGCTGTATTAGAGGCTGTATGCCCACCAGTTGGTATCCTTGCACCAACCTATAGGTGGAGGTTTTTTCCCCCACTGAAGCCAGTTTATAAAGGATAGAAGAGGCTACTTCTCCGAATCAAATGTGCAGAGCAGCACATTTGTACAAGAAACAAGCAAAAAAAAAAAAAAAATCAAGGAAACATGACACTACCAAATAAACACAATTTTTCAGCAACCAGTCCCAAAGAAATGGAGATTGACAAATTGCCTTACAAATAATTAAAAATAATTGTTTTAAAGAAACTCAGCATGCAACAGGGAATACAGGTAGACAACTCAATGAAATCAGGAAAACAGCACAAGAACAATACAAAAAGTTTGACAGAAAGATAGAACTCATAAAGAAGAACCAAACAGCAATTCCAAGACTGTAGTATCTAGTGAATAATATGAAAAATATGACAGAGAATGTCAAAAGCAGACTTGATCAACCAGAAGAAAGAATTTGTGCTCTTGAAGACAGATTATTTGAAATTATCCAGTTAGAGGAGGAAAAAAATGAAAAAAGAATGAAGAAAACCTACTGAACTTATGGAACACCATCAAGCAAACCAATATATGCATGATGAGAGTGCTAGAAAGAGAAGAGACAAAGAATGAGGTAGAAAGTTTATTTAAAGAAATAATGACTGAAAATTTCTAAAATATCAGGAGGGAAATAGACATCCAGATTCATAAAGTTTAAAGATTCCAAAATAGGAGCAACTAAAAGAAGATTACACCAAGACATATTTTAATCAAATTGTTAGAGGTAAAGGACAATGAGAGAATCTTGAAGGTAGCAAGACAAAAGTGACTCATGCTATATAAGGGAACCTCCATAAGACTAACATTGACTTTCTCATCAGAAACTTTGCAAACCACAAGAGAGTGGGATGATATATTCAAAGAACTGAAAGAAAAAGAAAAAATAAACTACTCAGCCTAAGTAACATACAGAGACAAAAAAAAAGTTGTATATGGTGGTACATGCCTGTAGTCCCAGCTTCTTGGGAGGCTAAGGAAGGAGGATTGCTTGAGTCCAGGAATTCGAGGCTGTAGTAAGCCATGACTCAAAACAACAAAACAATTTTTTTTAAAAACTACCTACCAAGAATAATATATCTGACAAAACAATCCTTTAAAAATGAAAGTCTTTCTTAGACAAAAACTACCCCTGCCTTATGAGAAGTGTGTTAGGGAGTTCTTCAAATTGAATTGAAAATACACTAAACAGCAATATGAGAATATATAAAAGCATAAATATTATAAAGTTAAAAGATAAAAAATTTGTCAAAGGAAAAACTATTACAAAAGGAAGCAATCTCTGACTACAAGAACACGAAGTGTGGGGTGGAAAGTAAACTGTAAAGTTTTTATATGTGATATGAAATTGTTATAACATTAAAATAGACCCACCTGGGCAACTTGGTGAGACCTCACCTCTACAATAAATCAAAAATTAGCTGGGCGTGGTAGCGCGCGCCTGTAGTTCCAGGTACTTGGAAGGCTGAGGCGGAAGGATCGCCAGAGCCCAGTAGGTCGAGGCTGTGGTGGCCGGGAGTGGCCACTGCACTCCAGTCTGGGCGACGGTGAGACTCCAACTCAAAAATTAAAAAAATAATAATAATAAAATAAAAATAAAATAAAATAGATAGTTGTGAATATAAGATTTTTTCACACGCTTCAAGATAACACAAAGAAAAAATCTATAATAGATCCACAAAACATAAAGAGAAAACCAAAGCTAATCATTATAAAACATCTAATAACAAAGAAATCTTAGCAAAAGAAGAAGAGAGGGACAAGAGAACTATAAAAAAGACAAAACCATGAACAGAATGGCAATAGTAAGTTCTCAGCTATTAATGATTACTTTAAATGTAAATAGATTAAACTCACCAATCAAAAGGCATGGAGTGACTAAATGATTTGGAAGAACAAGATACAGTAAAAGGCAAGGAGCAGGGGTTCACACCTGTAATCCCAGCATTTTAGGAGACTAAGATAGAAGGATTGCTTGAGTCTAGGAGTTCAAGACCAGCCTAGGCAATATAGGAAGACCTTATCTCTTCAAAAACTCAAAAAATTTTTCATGTGTGATGGTATGTACCTGTAGTCTCAGCTACTTGGGAGGCTGAGATAGAAGGATTGCCTGAGTCCAGGAGGTTGAGGCTGCAGTGAGCCATGATCATGCTACTGCACTCCAGCCTGGGTGACAGCAAGACTCCAACTAAAAAAAAAACCAAAACACCAAAATATTGTCTATAAAAGATTGACTTTAAATTTCAAAACACACATAGCCTGAAAGTGAGGAGACAGAAAAAGATATTTCAGGTAGATGGTAATCAAGAAAAAGTAGCGGTGGCTATACTTATATCAGACAAAATAAATTTTAGTCTAAAACCGTAGAAACAAGGAAGGTCATTATACAAGTATAAAAGGTTCATTTCAATAGGACAATATAACAATTACAAATATGTACAAACCAAACATCAGAGCACCCAATATATAAAGCAAATACTGACAGTTCTGAAGACAGAATTTGACAGCAATACATAATAGTGGAGGACTTCAATACTCCACTTATAATGGATAGAACACTCAGACAGAATATTAATAAAGAAGCAGAAAACTTAAACACTATAGAACAAATGAAAATGACAGATATATACAGAACTTGGCACTAAACGACAGAAGAGTACCCATTCTTCTCAAGCACACATGGACTATTGCCCAGGATAGATCACGTATCAGTTAAAAAACAAGTCTTAACAAATTTAAGGTTGAAATAATTCCAAGTTTGTTTTGGACCACAATGGAATGAAACTAAAAATCAATAAAAGTAAGACAACAGGAAAAATAACAAATACATGAAAACTAAGCAACACACTCTTAAGCATCCTTCATGTTGAGGTGAAAATCAAAAAAGAATATTAAAAGTATTTAAGACAAATGAAAACAAAAAGAGAACATGCCAAAACTTTGGGATGCAGCAAAAGCAGAACAAAGAGAGAAGTATATAGTGATAAATTCCTACATAAAAAGAAGAGAGATCTTAAATAACATATCACTACACCTCAAGGAACTAGAAAAAGAAGAAGAAATTGAACCCAAAATTAGCAGAGGAAAGGAAATAATAAAGATTAGAAAAGAAATAAACATAGAATTAAAAAAATAATAGAAAAACTCTTTGAGAGTTGATTTCTTGAAAGAAAAAAAAATCAACAAACCCTTAACTAGACTAACAAAAAAAGAGAAAAGACTCAAATAAATACAATTAAAAGTGAAAGAGGACACATTACAAAGGCTGCCTCAGACATTAAAAGGATCACAAGGAACTACTATGAACAATTTTACACCAATAAACTGGAACACTTAGAAGAAATAGATGAATCTCCAGAAACATATATCCTGCCAAAATTGAATTAAGAAAAAATAGAAGGCCTGAACAGATCAATAACAAATAAGAAGATTGAATCACCAATCAAAACGCTCCAGCAAAGAAAAGCCCAGAGCCAGATGGCTTCATAGGTGAGTTCTATGAAACATTTGTAGAAAAATTAATACAATTCCTTTTAAACTCTTCCAAAGAAGGAGGAGGAGGAGGAAGAAGAAGAGGAGAAGAAGGTAGAGGAGAAGGAACACTTCTAAATTTATTCTATGAGACCAGCATCACCTCATACACCAAAAACACACACCAAAAACAGACAAAAGCACTGCAAGAAAACTATAGGCTAATATCCCCATTGAACATAAATGCAAAAATCCTCAAAAAAAAAAAAAAAAATACCAGCACATTGAATTCAACAGCACAGTAAACGAATCATGCAACATGACCAAGTTGAGTTTATCCCTGGGAGGTAAAGATAGTTCAACATATACAAATCAACCAATGAGATACACACATTAACAAAACGAATGAAAATGATGCTTGATTTCCCAATAGACACAGAAAAAGCATTGACAAAATTAAATGTCCACTCATGGTTAAGGCTATCAACAAAATAAGTATAGAAGGAAATTACCTCAAAGCAACAAAGATTATATATGAAAAGATCAAAGTTAACATCATAATCAACACCACTGATTATAATGTTATGAAAGAAATGAAAGCTTTCCCTCTAAGATCCAGTACAATGCAAAGATGCCCTCTCTTGCCATGTCTATTCAACATATCACTGGAAGTCCTTGCCAGAGAAATCAGACCAAAAGCAAACAAACAAAACTACAAAATCTTACAGGAAAAAGTAAAATTATCTCTGCTTGCAGATGACACAATTATATATACACAAAACCCTAAAGATTAAAAAAAACTGTTAGAACTAATAAAAATGAATTCAGTAAAGTTGCAGGATATATATCAACATATTAAAATCAGTAATATTTCTATCCTTAAACAGTAAAACTACCTGAAAAAGATATTAAGGAAAAATCTTATTTATAGTGGCTACAAAAAGAAT
The DNA here is from genome assembly GCA_963574415.1 of Tarsius wallacei. Classification (NCBI taxonomy): domain Eukaryota; kingdom Metazoa; phylum Chordata; class Mammalia; order Primates; family Tarsiidae; genus Tarsius; species Tarsius wallacei. Next base: position 1,947 of record CAUYQG010219996.1, on the reverse strand, counting down.
AAAATACCTACAAATAAGCTTAACCAAAGCCAAAACACTTGTACACTGAAAATTATAAAATTCTGATGAAGGAAATTAAAGAAGAAACAGATAATTGGAAAGACATCCCATATTCAAGAATTGGAAGCATTAATATTGTTAAAATGTTCTTACTACACAAAATAATCTACAGATTCAATCTAATCTCTATCAAAATCCCAATGACATTCTTTTTTTTAATTTTTAAAAATTTTATTACTTGTAGAGATGGGGATCTTGCTTTCTGTTTAGGCTGGGGTCAAACTCCTGAGCTCAAGGGATCTTCCCATCTCAGTCTCCCAAAATGCTAGGAATACAAACATGAGCCACTGTGCTCAGCCCCATTAGCATTCTTTATATAAACAGAAAAATAATACTAAAATTCATATGGAACAACAACAAAAAGAAAACCAAATAGCCAAGTCAATTTTGAGCATGAAGAAAAAATTTGGAGACATCACTGTTACTGACTTCAAATAAATTACAAAGCTACGTTCATCAAAGCAGTGTGTTACTGACATAAAAACAAACATATAGACCAATAGGACAAGATAGAGAACCCAGAAATACATCCATGTATCTTCAGTCAACTGATCTTTGACTTTGACAAGGGTGCCAAAAACACCTAATGGGAGAAAGGATATTCTCTCCCATAAATGGTATGGGGAATACAGTCATATCTCATTTCATTGTGCTTTGCTTTATTCTACTTTGCAGATATTGCATTCTTTATGAATGGAAGGTTTGTGGAAACCCTACATCCAGCAAGTCTACTGGTGACAATTTTCTAACTGCAAGTGCTCACTTTGCTTCTCTTTGTCACATTTTGGTGATTCTTGCAATATTTCAAAACATTTTCATTACTATCATATCTGTTATGGTGATCTGTGATCAGTGATCTTTGATTACTATTGTAATTTTTTTGGAGTGCCACAAACTGTGCCTATATAAGATGGCAAATTTAACAAATGCTGTGTTCTGACCAGCTGTTGCCTGTCTCTCTCCCTTTCACCAAGCCTTCATACTCCCTGAGGCACAATAATATCAAAATTAGGTCAGGCCATGCAGAGGCTCACTGGTGTAATTCCAGCACTTAGGAAGTGGAGTCAGGAGGATCACTCAAGGCCAGGAGTCTAAGACCAGCCTGGGCAACATAGCCAGACTTGTCTCTACAAAAAAATTTTAAGGGCAATCCCCTTGGGTCCCTTCCTGCTATGGGAGCTTTTCTGTCCTCTCAATAAATTCTGCTTTCTAAATTTAAAATAATATTAGCCAGCTGTGGTAGAGTGCACCTGTAGTTGCAGCTGCTCGGGAGGCTGAGGTAAGAGTTGTGATCATGTATTTGCAGCCTGAGCAATAAAGTAAGACTATGATGAGAGAGAGAGAGAGAGAGAGAGAGAGAGAGAGAGAGAGAGAAAGGAGGAGGGAAGGATGAAAAGTAGGTCAATTAGACCAGGTGCAATGGCTCACACCTGTAATCCCACCACTCTGAGAAGTCAAAGTTTTGAGGAGTTCTTGGGGGCAGGAGTTCAACCCAGCCTAGGCAACATAGCAAGACTCTTGTCTCTATTTAAAAAAATGAAAAATACAAAAATTTGCTGGATGTGGTAGCACATACTTGTAGTCCTTGCTACTTGAGAGGCTGAGGTAGAAGGAACATTTGAACCCAGAAGGTTGTGGCTGAAGTAAGCCATGATCATGCCACTGCAGACTTAGCAGCAAGAGAAAGAAAGAAAGAAGGAAAGAAAGACAGAAAGAAAGAGGGAAGGAGAGGAATAACCTTACAATGGGCTCTAGGTGTTCAAGTGAAAAGATGAGTCACATATCTCACACTTTTAATCAAAAGCTAGAAATGATTAAGCTTAATGCGGTAGGCATGTCAAAAGCTGAGGCAGGCCATAAGCTAGGACTGTTGTGTCAAACGGTTAG
>CAUYQG010219995.1:0-22350 GCA_963574415.1 Tarsius wallacei | reverse complement strand
GCCCGGCTGATTTTTTGATTTATTGTAGAGATGAGGTCTTGCTTGCCCAGGCGGGTCTCGAACCCGCGGGCTCAGGCAATCCACTCACCTCAGCCTCCCAAAGGCGCGGGATTACAGGCTGAGCCACCGAGCCCGGCTGACCTTTAACAATTTCAACCACAGATGGTGTTTTTCTTAAGTTAAACATTTGTGAACATCCTGTTTTTCTTCCTGACTTCCTTATAACTATTTACTACTGTAAACTTATGATATCCTTACCCTATAAGACTAAACCTTAACTCTAAACCTTATTTAATTTACTTACTATATATTTATTTCTACTAACCTTATTTCTATCCTTATACCCTTATATTTTCTTAACTATCACTATATCTCTTATCTTACTATTTTATCTTATCTTACTATTTTATTATTAATATTCTAACTTCTATCTTTATCAAACTACCTATTTAACCCTAAAATATCTTAACCTATTTTTTATCTCAAATGGTTGTTTTCCACCAGCTCTCAGCTGGGGTCTGTTGTTTATGAGGAAGTGGTCGACTTGTTTTTCTTGACTTCCTGCTGTTACTGAAAAACATCCTTACACACCCTAAGTGGCACCTTTCTGCTGCAATCTCACCTTCACTATTCCTATATATAATTTTTGCTGTCAAATGCCATCATCCATCTGTGCATCTATTATCTCAATTAAAGAGGGAACATTCTCAAAGCCTATGCACGCAATCCTTCAAAGTTAGGGAAGGTCCGTCAACAGGATCCATGGGGCTTTGCCTCCGTCATGGCTGCATTTGGCTGGAGCCTTTCTCACAGCCGGTGTTTTTCCTGATTTCAGGTCCCTTTTACCTTACTGTTACTAATGATTGCAGCTCCCAGCAGACCTCATCACTACAAAAATAAAATAAACTAGCCAGGCATAGTGGCATGTGCATGTAGTCCCAGTTACTCAGGAGTCTGAGGTGGGAGGATTGCCTAAGCCCAAAAGGTCAAGGCTGTGGTGAGCCATGATTGTGCCACTGCACTTCAGCCTAGGTGACAGAGTGAGACCCTGACTCAAAAAAAAAAAAATTGTTTTGGTTAACTTGAGGCTATATGCTGATAACATGAGAGACATAGAGCCTAAAATTTCTGTGGTCCACTCCCAGTTAGTATATGTACAGGCCATGTGACTTTTACCTCACTCTTGACGTTGCCTAGCTTCAAAAGAATCACCTGCAAAGTGACAATACCAAGAATACTTAGCCTAATAAAGTGTAAGGAGTAACGAAAGGGAAAATATGTGGAAATCATTTAACAGAGTGACTGGAGCTTAATCAAGGTAAATATGTGTCAGTTTCTATCATTTTGAGTCAAATTGAGTAGTATGTGACAACTTCAGGAATACTAAGTTTGAGTAAATATGTTTTTCTTGATTCACCTTATACATTAGGAGAATTTCTTAAAAGTAATCCACAAAATTAACTGCATAATTGGAACAAGTATAAGGACTTCCAAGATTATAAAGTGCAAAAAGACAAAATGCATTATAATTATCCTGTTGATATACTGGTAAATAAATTATGTTTTATACTTTTAGTTAAAACTTCTAATCAGTGCTTAAGAAAGATAAGCTGCCCTGCCAATTGGAGCTGCCAATCTAGAAAGGACTTAAATAGATTTGAAATGTTTAATGAAAAAGTTGGGTTTTGTACTGGGTTTGTACATTTTGAGAGGCCAGAGATGAGGAATAGACATTAGAGAACACTTGACTCTTGACACATGAGGAGTTTATACATTTTTTTAACAGCAATTCATGATAGTGTTTTTGAATTCCATTTTATCATAAATTTTGCTGTAGTATGTTGTTTCTCTCTAGACACCTTGACAGTTCATTATGAGTGGAAATTTCTCCCACCCTCTCTAATGCCTAGCCATAGGATAATTTAACACACTCTGGTCCTACCACCAGTGACATTGTTTCATGCTATTTTAAAAATTCTCTGGTCACAGAGGTTGCTTATTATTTACTTAACTCCCTGGGAACTGTGCACGTAAAGCATAAAAGCCCTTTCTTCCAGACAGAGTCTCACATGACTACCTTTGCCAAAGGCTAGGAGGAATTTATCATGGTGCTACATCATGCATTTGAATATGAGCTTACATAGAGCCATAATATGGTTTAGTTGAAGCAGTTAATGTTGTCTGAATGATAACTCTTGACCTAGGAAGCTCTGAAGTAATGAGAGGGGGATAAATTTGCATGATTTGTGCCATAAGCAATATTTATAATGTAAGAGGGCTTTAAAGATTAATACATTCCCAGAGCAGCACATGAAAGAGACAGGAAAGGTTACTCGACGATCATCCAAATGCTATATTTATTTGCAGTGCTTTCATCTGAAACATTTTCTTAGTTTTTTTTCTCTACCCCCATTAATTTAGTATACAGAGAGGATATTGATATCTTCCTAACTTTGAAATATTTTCTGCAAGTTTAACTCTTTTAATTAAGGAGAGAAGACACAAAGCCGCTTGAAGAAATAATTGATTAATTGCTTCTCATTAGTTAAATGGCCTACAGTACTTTGTAAGTTCTTGTACCATTAACTCCTTATTTTGAGAATCAAATAGCTTGAAGTATTTTCCACAAAATAGTTGCATTATTGTTTTGTCTAACTATCAATTGGGAGAAGAAGAAATTAATTCTAAAGTCCCTAAAAACTACATAATTACAAAGTTCAAGTATTTAAAGTCTGAGTTAGTGCTCAGAATAATTTCTTCAGAATTACTTGTCATGCACTTGTAACTTGCTGTCTAAAAATACAGATAGTTTTCAAAATGACTTCAAACACCTCGCTGTCTTTTCCCATCTAAAAAATCAAATGACCCCAGGTACAGTGTTAAAATTAAAGACTTGTGGGAAGAAAACTTTCACAAGTATGTTCAAGAGAAATGTAAGGATTAAATCAGTTTTTATATCTACATACATTCTAATTTTAATTCCTGTGTTAAGTGATATTGTGATGGTATAGTGGTGTTTGCATGCTTTCAAAACAATGGAAACAAATTAAAAAGTGAGGAATTTTGTGAGTTAAAACATTTAATTTTTTTATGGTGTTAAGTTGCATTCACTGAAACTATGGAATGTGATTGAACAGCCAGTGATACCCTTGGCCCGGCATCAGTGTCTACCATGTAGGCAAACGCTCTTGTGATGGGAGCATCACAAGGTTTGTTCCATAGTTTCTCTCGTCTCTTTTACGCTTATTGGATCTCAGTCAGAGAATAATTCTGGATATTATGATTTAAGTTTGTAACATTCCTTTGAAGCAGAAATGAAAAAATGAATTCTCCCTTATATTATTTCCATCCTACAAATGAGGAAACTCATTTGGAAAAATATAGCCAAGGTAATACAAGAAATAAGCTGAACCCAAACTAAGTAAGGTTCTCCCATTTCCCAAATTTTTCTTCCATATGGGGACAGTAATTTTCCTCTGGGATCAGATGCAGAACTGTGAAGAGAAATTTAGGAGAAAATATTTCAAAAACATGAAAAAACAAAAAACATTTAAAATGCAATTGATTAAAGATAATCACTTGGTTCCACTGGTAGAAATGGTAAAAGCGGTTAAGATATGTACACAAAGATACATTCAATCATTAACAGTTTTTAAATCAAATTAAATGGATCCAGATTAAATAAATTGTTTCACAAGAATGACGACCTTGACTTCATAATCAAAAGACTATTTCCCACAGTCTCTGTTCCATTCTAGTGGCTTTGAAGGTAACATGCTCACTGATGTTTATGGACGTCTATTTTCAATTGAGCTCTAGAGACTCACTGGAAAGGTCTCTAAACCTTACTGACTTACACTTAAAAGAAAAATTTATAATCCCACTATTTTGTTTCCTTCACACCTGATAGTATATGTTGTAGCTTAAATTCTCAGCCATGGCATCAGTCAAGGCTCAATTCCAGTTCTGAAGCTTCACGTTCTGTTTATTGAGTAAGTTACTATCAAGGGTAGGAGCTTACCCAATAAACTGTCTGTCTGTAAAACAAGGATAACATTGTTCTTGTGCTGTAGAATTACTGTTAGGATTTGCATAATAGAATGCATTAAAAAAAATCGTTGCTACAAAGTAAGTGGTCAAAATATTTAATACTATATTATGACTTTCTCAGCATCTCCCTATGTCCTGCAAGTAACGTGGGATAGTTTATATTGGAAAGTGGGAAATGCATCAAAATAAAGTCCTCTGCAGAGTCTTATCTCACCACCTCAGGGCATAGGATTTTTTTCTTTTCAGAATAACCATGACTATTATTTGCTCATTAATTTACCACTGACCTGCATTACTTGTCATCATAAATATATACATGTCCCCTTATTACAACTCTGCTGAAAGTATCTTGAGGGAAAGTGTCTAGACTTTTAATTCTATGTAAATAATACAACACGGTTTTTGAATCTGATAGATCTTCTGAAAGTATTTCATTAAAAAAAGAACAGGCCATCAACATAAAGTCACATGACCTTACTTCCAGCTGTGGGTCTTATTCACAGTAAACTACTTTTTCTTAGGCAAGTCATTCATTAGATCACAACAAACAATATTGTACTCATTTGTGAAAGTGTGGTAACACTATTACTCTCCCAATTAAGATAATGTGAGTCATATGAAATTATGCAGATGAAAGTTGTTTAAATTTTAAGCAAGTCTCAAGTTAATACGTTAAAGATCTAGCTTGAATATAAGAATGAAAGTTGGCCTTTATGATGAAAGTCTCAAAGCATAATAATCTCACATTTAGTTGCATTTATGTACTTGAAATAACAATAGGATTTTGAAAATTCACTTGAATACTGTGATTTACAGATGGATGTCATCTGCTTATACACAAATAAGAGCTCCTGTTAGTACTCTTCCATGTCTACTGAAATCTGTTGTTTCAGGTCAAGTAGACGTACATGCAAATGTGAAAAAAATAATCATGGAAAGGTAATCAGTAGCTCACATGCCATGTTGCCAACACCACAGATCCCATTAGGAATGAGGAGGTCAGATATGAAGAACTGAAGTGGGTTGAGAATAACTTTGTTATTTCTTTTCACTCCCAGACTGACCTTTCACCCTCCTGGAAGAACAGTCTTGAAATTCAACCTTCCTTCTAGGGCTATAATAAACATAGACAAGGTTTGTTTCCATTTCTTTTAGGGGCTGAAGTGAGAGATGTTGAAATACCACATGAAAGACCTTGCTTATAGGGTTTCCAGCCGAGCCTGGAGGCTGAAGTGCTGAAAGTTCTCACAAGGGATCCAGACTTCATGATATTTCCAGACAAACCATGTAGCCCCTAGGGTCTGGGGTAACATGAAGTTCCCCTCAAAGCTGTCCCACCCAAAGGGAATTAATGAAGAGCTTTAGGCAAGTTTTCCTAATGATATTTTGTATATAGTATGTTATTGTTTATGAGGACTGTTATGCTTTGGATAGGAAAGGAAGGATACTTTTCACTTAATGTCAAATGTTAACTACATTATGGAAAATGCTGTTTCTTAACCTTTTTTTTTTCTTTTAATGACCTCTTCTCAACAAGAGGGCTGTGGAAAATGAAGCGTTACCTGCCTTAATAGGTTTCAACCTCCCTCACAGGCTGCTTTGGTGATATTTTGGAGTCTATTAAAAGAGATTCAAAATTGCACAGCAGGAAGACACTTCCAAATATTTTCTTGCAGCTCTGTTTTCTAGATTATCAAAAAAAGGAGGGAGGGAAGTGCTATTTATTAGTTTCTTTTGTTGATGCTCGACTGATGTAAAAGATACTGTTCTCTACTAAGAAATTATTAAGGTTACAGGCATATCAATGTAAATGACCATAAGTGATAATGAGATAAAACAGAAATAATTTCACAATTATTGAAATAACAGGGCAGGAAAAGTAATCTTTGGCTTGAAAAGTAAGATATTATATTCTAACAAGATATTTTGGTAATTTGTTTGAATAATCTAGACAGCTATGCCTTGATATCTTTTATTTTGTTATTTTAGTGTGTGAATAAATACTTTTTTAAAAGAATGAACATTTCAAAAAAATTCACTACTCATTTCAACGGATTGACACCAATTTAAAAATTATGTAATATTAAAACATAAGTACATGATTTCTTTTATATGCCTATTTTGTTGGAATGTTTATATCATGTGTCATTAATATCTTGATTGAGATCAGGTGTGGTGGCTCACATCAGTAATCCCAGCACTTTGGGAGGCTGAGGCAGAAGGATCCCTTGAAGTCAGGAGGTATAGGCTGCAGTGAGCTGATTGTCCAACTGCACGTCAACTTGGGTGACAAAATGAGACCCTATCTCTAAAACAAAGCAAACAAACAAAAATTTTTGATTGATAACTGATATGAAATTCCATCATCTTCTGTATGCATACTTCATCATGTACAAAGCTTTGGAAAAAACAAGCCTTTCCCTTGCTATGTATATTTGGGATATAAAACAGAATGTATACATAAAGTTGATTTTATTGGTTTTTTTGGGGGGGGGGTTTGTCCTATAATTGCAGTAAAACTCAGAGATGATAAAGAAATACTGATTTTCATATTGATACCCATTATGTAAACCATAAACTAAATCTCGTCTTTTGAAAGCCCATTCTCTTCCCATGAAATGTTGAGTTGATTTTACTTTAAAGCAGAATCCTGATTTTGCTTCTCTGGCACCAAATTAAGCAGAATAAATACTTTGTGCAATCTTTCAGTGGTTAAAATATTTACATCACATCCTTCTGTTTACTTTAGGTAAAGGCGTGGGAAAAGTGACATAGAAGAGTGTTACAATTACTTATGTAAATATAGAAAATAAACATAAATAGGCAGGATCTTTACAATGAGATCAAACTTTCTTTTTGTTTAAATATTCTTCACAATCTTCCCAGTATGGTTGGCAACTGAGTGAACTTTGGCAAACAAATATACAAGACAAGTGGAAGTTGTTTAGTGAATGAGCTGGTGTTGGCAGCAAGTAAATTTATTGTTAATATGACTGCATCCCCCATCTTTAACCCCATCCTTTGTATACATTCTTCGATGGTATAAATCCTCGCATTCTTATACTTTTGGTTGAAATACTTTCTAGATTTCCTTACTTATTTCATTTAACAAAAATGTCTAGCACAGCTAGGGTGACCAATAGTCCAAATTTGCCCAGGACTACAGGGTTTCTTTCATTTTTTTTTTGAGTTGGAGTCTCACTCCATCGCCCACGCTGGAGTGCAGTGGCACGCTCACAGCCACTGCAGCATCAACCTGCTGGGCTCAGGCGATCCCTCTGCTTCAGCCTTCCAAGTAGCCAGAGCTATAGGCGTGCACTACCATGCCCGGCTGATTTTTTGATTTATTGTTGAGATGAGGTCTCACCAAGTTTCCCAGGCTGTTTTATTATAGATGGCCTTGGGCAATCCTCTCACCTGAGCCTCCTGAAGTGCTGGGATTACAGGCTTCAGTCACTGCACCCGGCCTAAGGTTTCTAAGGATGCAGGGCTTCCAGTGCTAAAACTAGAAAAGACCCAAAGAAAACTGGGATGACTGGTCACCCTACCAGCGCAGACTAGAAACTATGTGATTCTAAACTTCCTCAGGTCTCACTCAGACTTTTGCAGTACAGGAGGCTCCTGTGGTCATGTTTTTCACTATTTCTCACTTTACCGTTGTTCCTTCCTCACTCACAAAGCTGTGTTTGTCTGTTTCAGTTTGATGTAGAAAAGGGCAGAAAGGTCTGATTAGATAGGTACAGATGAAATCTATCTCCGCAAGCTCTGAAAGGATCTTGCTTTTTCTTTTACTGTTGAACTCAATTTCACTGGACGGAAAGAAAAAAATCTCTTCCATACATTCTTTCTGCTATTTCCCTGTTGCATGTTGAGGTTTGGAAAAGAAATGACTTTATTTTGTCTGCTACAGCTTATTCTTAGGAATGTAGTGCAAATGAACTTTGTATTAGACACAAGCAAGATAGCCCTAGCTTGAGCCTTCTCTAAAACCTCACAAGTAGAGAATGGCACATTGAGATGCATTGTTGAAGTCATTGGATTTATTCCTTTGTCAAATTGTAATCAATAATTTCAAAATCTTGTATTTGTTGGGGAAAAAGAGAAGGAAGAGGATACTATGGGGGGAGGGGAAGTGGACTGAGTTCAGCTGCAGTTTCTTCATCACCAAGCAAAGAATAATCCTAGGAAATAGTTACACTGCATTTCATCAGTTGAGTAAGAAACGTCAATAACTAATGAATAGAGGTAAGCCTTTCTTTCTAGGCCTATTATAAATTGCCTGTGGATTTCAGTTTTCTGCCAGTTTCCTGGATTTTCAGATAATCCAAGAAACTCACTGACCATGGAGAGATACACATTTTAAAATATTACCTAAGGTATTCATATTTTCCTCCCTGAAAGGCCAAAAATAATAAAATAAAATAAAATAAATAAAATAAATAAAATAAAATCAAGACCAGGATTTCTAAGGGTTTCTTTTTTCTTCCTCCACATGTACTCCCTTCTCTTCCGATTTTTTTCAGGATTTCACATTTCCTACTGATTGCTTAAATCACTGTGCTTCTACAAATCCCCAGTACTTACCAAAAAAAAAAATTCTGTTTTCACATTTGTATGTGAATCTCCTTGAAATGTAATGGGATTTTTTCATTTTAATAAAGAGTGAGTAAAATTCAAGATAAATATTTACCTCTATGCATGCAATGGAAAACAAAACAAAACAAAAGAAGGCTTTGTGTCAGCTTAATATATTGGCTACATTTATACTCAATCTAGTTCAAGATTTGACTAATTTCAGATAATGACAATATATTCTAGATTATAACAAAATGTTTTCTACTAAACAAATTAAATAAAATTTTATAGAAACAGATGCTTTTTCAAAATAAGTGGCATATGCATTCTTATTTTGACACTATTTACTTCCTACCATTAATTATTACTCAATGTGGAGGTGTTGATTTTTGATCAACAAAATTGGCCCACACTCTCATCTATAAAATATGCCTAAAATAACGAGGGCAAATTTTTTTTTCTATAAAGAGGGGAAATTTTGAAATAAAAATAAGCACAAAAAATTTTTATTTGACAATTAAACTTTTATTGTTTTTTTTTGCTGTTTATTTGTTTTTGAGTTGGAGATTCACTCCATTGCCGAGGCGGACTACAGTGGCACACTCACGACCACCCAGCATCCACCTGCTGGGCTCCAGCGATCCCTCTGCCTCAGCCTTCTGAGTGGCCAGAACTACAGGCATGTGCTACCACAACCAGCTAATTTTTTTATTTATTGTAGAGATGAGGTCTCACTATGTTGCTCAGGCTGGTTGTGTACCCACGAGCTCAAGTAATTCTCTCACCTTGGCCTGCCAAGTGCTTGGATTACAGGCTGAATCACTGAGCCCAGCCCACAATTAAATTTTTAAATGTATTGAATAAATGTAGCATAAGAATGGAGATGACAGAGGTATCGCAGAATTTGAAGTCAGATCAAGAGAAAATATTATAACTAAAGAACAGAAAGATAATAATTATAAAATGAGCAGAGGCAGATCACCTGAACTACAAAATATGAAAATCTCAAAGGCTGAAGTGAAGATACCAGACAGGACAAATGAGAGTTAGCCATCTAAAACAATCAGAATGAAAGTGAACAATCTAGGTAGTTACTGGATAGAAAAAGAGCACCCCTGTCTCTAAGTAGAGTGATAGACTAACACAGATCACCTGCATTTTTAGGCAGGGTGATCTTTTACCCTTCCCCAAGGGAGTGTGAGGAAGCTTGTATGTGTGTGTCGGGGGGGGGGTATGGTATGTGTGTGTGTGTTAATAGTAAAGTTTAACCTAGATTCATTCTTCTTATCCATGAGCATGGAATACTTTTTGTGTTTGTGTCTTCTTGAATTTCTTTGAGCAGTGTTTTGTAGTTTTCACTGTATAGGTCTTTCACTTCTCTGGTTAGAAGGATGCCAAAGTATTAAAGTATTTCTTTTTTGTGTGTGTGGCTAATGTGAATGGAATTGTGCTTTTTATTTGTTTCTCTGCCAGTTTGTTGTTGGTGTATAAGAATGTGACTGTCTTTTGCACATTTATTTTGTACCCTGAGATTTGTCAAAGCCCTTTATCAGTGCAAGGAGGTTTTTAATAGATTCTCTTGGATTTTCAAGGAATAGGATTATATCATCAGCAAAGAGGATAAACTTAACTTTCTCTCTTCCTATTTGGATACCTCCAAATTGTTTTGATGGTTTTCTCTTGTCTAATTGCTCAAGCTAGGACTACCAACACAATGTTGAATAGGAGGGGTGAGAGTGGGCAGTCTTGTCTTGTTCCAGTTTTCAGGGGAAATGCTTCCAGTTTCTGTCCATTCAGCAATATGCTGGCTGTGGGTTTATCATAGATGATGCTTACTATTTTGAGGTATATTTCTTCTATGCCTAAGTATTCAAGGGTTTTTACAAAGAGAGGATGCAGAATGTTATAAACAAATTTTTTTACATTTAATGAAATAATCATGTGGTTCTTGTTTTTACATCTGTTGATATATTTAATTACGTTTGTGGTCTTGCAGATGTTGAACCAACCCTGCATTCCAGGGATGAGGCATACTTGATCATGGTGGATGATTTCTGAGATGTCTTGTTGGATCCAATTTGCTAGTATCTTTTTGAGAATTTTTTCCATCTATGTCCATCAAGGATATTGACCTATAGTTCTCTTTTGTTGTTCTATCTTTACTCAGTTTGGGGTCAGTGTGATGTTAGCTTTATAAAATGATTTGAGGAGAGTTCTGTTTTTCTCAATTGCCTGGAATACTTTCAATAGGATTGGTACCAGCTCCTCCTTGTATGTTTTGCAGAATTTCACTGAAAAGTTGTCTGATCCAGGGCATTTTTTTTTGTAGGCAGTTTTCTTATGATAGTGCCAATTTTCTGGATTGGTAGTGGCTTACTTAGAATCTCAAAGTCTTCTTATTTCAACATTGGTAGGTTGTGTGATGTCAGATGGTCTTCCATTTCATTTAGGATATTGAATTTGTTCCCAAACTGGTGTACATAGTAATCTCTGATAATATTTTGCATTTATTCAGGGTCAGTTGTGATGTGATCTTTTGCATTTCTGATTGTGTTTATTTGGGCTTTTTCTCTCTTTTTGTTGGTCAGCCTAGCTAGGGGTCCATCAATCTTTTTTATCCTTTTAAATAACCAGTTTTCTGTTTTGTTGATTTTTTTCTATGATATTTTTGTCTCCCATGTTCCAGATTTGGGCTTTTATTTTAGTGATCAGGATTCTTCTGCTAAAATTAAAGTTTGTGTGGTCTTGTCTTTGTACCTTCCTTAGGTGATTTTTTAGGCTATCAAGTTTTGATCTTTCCATTTTCTTGATGTGTGTTTGTAGAGATATAAATTCACACCTTAGAACTGATTTCATGGCATCCCAGAGGTTTTGGTAAGATGTTTTTTCTTCATTTTCATTTGTTTCTGGGAATATTTTAATTTCTATTTTGATTTCTGTGTTGACCCAGGAGTTGTTCAGCATCATGTATTTTAGAATCCATGTCTTTGTGAGCTTTTGGGGAATTTTTTTGATGTTAATATTTATTTTTATTCTAATGTCTGAGAAAGTGCATGGCAGTATTTCTATCTTATGAAATTTTTTTATGCTTGATTTATGGCTGAGGATGTGGTTGATTTTTGGAGTACATTCCGTGTGTTGGTGAGTAGAATGTATATTCTGTGGTTCTAGGGTGGAGTGTTCTGTAGGTATCTATTAAGTCCATTTGGTCAATCATCAAGTTGAAGTTCCAGATCTCTTTGGTGATTGTTTTGCCTTGATGATCTATCTAGGGTTATTACGAGGGTACTAAAGTCCCCTGGTGTGATAGTGTCAGAATTAATGAGTCTATTTCTTTTTCAATTTTACTTAATTGTTGGTTTATAAACACTGTGCTCTTGTGTTGGGTGCATATATGTTTAGGATGGATATTTCTTGTTGATGGATTGGACCTTTTATCATTTTGCAGTGTCCTTCCATATCCTTTTTCTGATTTTTGATAGTTTAAAGGATGTTTTGCCTGATATATGGATCACATCTCCTGCCCTCTTTTGTGATCCATTCACCTGAAAATTCATTTTCTATCCTCTAGCTTTGTGTGCTACCCTTGTGGTCACATGAGTTTCCTGAATGCAGAAAATTATTGGGTCATTTTTTGCAATCAAGTTTGCTATTTTATGTCTTTTCAGGGGTGCATTTAATTCATTCACATTCAGGCTAATTACTGAAATGTGAGTGTTTATCCCTGTCATGGGGTTCTTATAAAGTTTTTTATTTGTTTTCTTTCAACTTTTGTGTTGATATGTGTATGTTTTCTAGTTTGCAGTTGTGGTTCTATGTTCTGTTCTCTTGGGAAGTGCATGGTCTTTCTTTCTGTCTTTCTTTCTTGTTCTTTTCTTTTTGAATTTTCTTTTTACATTTTTTACAGATCAGGTTAATTCCATGTTTTGGTCTTCAAACTCAGATTCTTTTTTCTGCTTGATTAATTCTGCTTTCCCTGCTTGTCATCTTGTTATTTATTTCCTGGATAAAGTTTTTTTGTGGCCAATATCTCTGTTACAAGCTTTTTTAATGTTGCATCTTGTGTTTTTTTGTTTGTTTGTTTGTTTTTGAGTCTTATTGACTCTTTCGATCCATTCCCTAATCCCTATTTTATTCTGGGGCCAGTCAGTACTTCCATTGATAGGGCCCTGAAGTATGATTTCTCAGGTGTTGTCTCTTTGGTACACTGGGAATTACCTGTTGTCTTCCACTGACTTTTCCTCACTTGTGACAGATCTTTCTTTTTCTTATATTTTTGTTATTCAGTGGCAGTGGGAGGGACTTTAACTTCTGATATTTGATTGACCTCCTATTCTTCCCTGATCAGGGCTCTGTATTTGATTTACTTTGAAACAGGGCACCAATCTCTTCAGGGTCTTCCTCATTCATATCTGGTCACACCCTTTGTCCCATGGCTGCATCCAGGTAGAGGGTAGAGTGCCTGAGACTCAGCACTTGTTCTGTCTCTCCAAAATTTGGTTTCAGTATATTCCCTCTGAGTCATGATCATTCCCTAAGTAGTTAACCTTCTGTTCACAGAGATCTAGTCTATTTCTCTGTTGAGCAAGCTGGAGCACTTCCCTACTCAATTTTCAAGATGGTGGCAGGGTGCCTGCTTCCTCTTCTCCAGTGGAACTCTGCATCTGGCTCCTTTGGGGTGCTCCTCAGTCATTGCTGCCAATGTTCTTCCAGGCTCTGGGTGGTGAGACAGAGCCTGGAGATGAAAGTCATTCTTAGCTGTTTCTCCCCAGTAAAGGCTTTACTGATTTTTTTTAAAATGGCATTCAGCTTCTGCACTCTGAGGAGCACTAGGGAGCAAGCAGAGCAGCTTGCAGCACCAGCCACTTCACCAGGAGAGCCCCGGTCACTTGCTCCTGAGTCCCTACTCACATGCCCACTTACTCACAGACACATACTCACAAAAAGACTTGCATAGCCTAACTGACTCCACCACCATCTTCCCTCTCTTCTCCCAAAATTTTCTTAGTTTTTATATATTTCATCATTATCAAACCAAATTATTTTCTGATTTTTAAACTTTAAACTGAATTTAATATATATGCTAACATCTTAAAATCTATTAATTTTATTTACTATTGGACTTTTTAACTCAATTACAACAACATTTACATACTACTGTTATATGTTTTGTTTTAACAAAATATATTGTAAAAAAAATAATTCCAGGAAGATCATTAAAAATTAAGCTACTGTTAAAATTAACTGATTTTCCACTTAAATCATCTCAGATGATGACATAAAATTGGCATATTTAACTGATTGAAATATTCTTCTGCAAATGATTCAACACATTAATAAATAAATGTTGCTTATTTTTCTTGTGCATTCCAAAGAAAGTTTGAAATAGGAAACAAGAAATTAATTTAGAAGGACAGTTACTTGATTTAAATGAAATATCACAGAAGGATATGGAAGTGCAATTTCTGTAGCTGTAAGTAAAAATTAATTGTATTTGTGCATTGTCTTCATTAAAAACTGATTCCATTATCTATTGTTGCACAACAGATTATGCCCCAAATCTAAGTGAAACAACTCAGATCTGAGGGTTAGAAACCCAGGGACATCTTTTTTTTTGAGTTGAAGTCTCACCCTGTCGCCCAGACTGGAGTGCAGTGGCCGCTCCCGGCCACCGCAGCCTCGACCTGGTGGGCTCCGGTGATCCTTCCGCCTCAGCCTTCCAAGTGGCTGGAACTACAGGCGCGTGCTACCACGCCCGGCTAATTTTTTGATTTATTGTAGAGATGAGGTCTCACCAAGTTGCCCAGGCAGGTCTTGAACTCGCGGGCTCAGACAATCCACTCACCTCAGCCTCCCAAGGCGTGGGATTATAGGCTGAGCCACCGAGCCCGGCTGACCCAGGGACATCTTAATGGGATAGTTCCACCTCAGAATCTCTCACTCTGAGGCCAAGGCGGGAGGATTGTTTGAGCTCAAGTGTTAAGATTAGCCTGGGCAACATAGTGAGATCTCATTTCTAAAAAAAAAAAAAAAAAAAAAAAAATAGCCAGTCATGGTGTTGCACGTTGTAGTATTTAGGAGACTGAGGCAGAAGGATCACTTGAGCCCAGGAGGTCAAGGTTGTAGTGAGCCACGGTCGTGCCACTCTGCACTATAACCTGGGCTACAGAGGTAGACTATGACTCAAAAAGGTTGCCATCAAGAGGACAGCAGAGAATACAGCTATTTCAAGACTCACCTAGGACTGAAGAATTTGCACCCAAGCTTACTTCCAGGCCATCAAATGGAGACCAGGCAATGTGTGCATATTGCAGTCTTTTAATAAGGACAATGACACAACTGGCTAGTTATAAGTGGCCAGCCAGAACAAAGAGGTCTCCCTTAATAAGCCAGAGGGGTGCACTCTCCCTGGCTGCTTGCTTCTGAGAGAACTAGTTCTTTTATTCAAACATGATGCCCGCTGTCATTTAAAAGAAGTTGTTACTACTTTGTAGAAAGAAAAGGTAGGAGAAAAGAGTTGCATTGTCACAAATCATATTTTAGGTTTAAACTTCTTTTAGTGAAGGCTCTCTTCAGTTTATTTGATTTTATTAATGGAGACCATGTGAGAAACTAGAAATACTACAGAATCTATCCTTACTTATTGTAATGTAATAATGAAAGTAATAATACAATAATGTAATAATCATTTTTTATTTAAAATATAGAATAACTCTAGAAAAAAGTACTTAGATGAACATAATCCTAGGCCAATAGAAATAAATCAAGAATGTCCTGGCAAACTTGGCATATAATCACTTGTCACCATAAAAAAAGGCTACTATGGGCTGGGTGTGGTAGCTCCAGCCTGTAATCACAGCACTTTGATGGCACGAGGATTGCTTGAGGCCAAGAATTTGAGACCTGTGTGAGAAACATAGTGAGATCCAATCTCTACAACAACAACAAAAAAATAGTTGTGTGTGGTGGCACATGCTTGCAGTTCAAGCTACTCAGGAGGCTGAGATAGGAAGATCACTTCAGCCAGGACTTTGAGGTTGCAGTGAACTATGATCATACTAGTGCACTCCAGCCTGGGTAACAGAGGAAGACCCTTTCTTGAAATAAACAAACAAATCAATCAATCAATAACTTCTTATTTAGACTAAGGAATGAAGGGGGATGTAGAATAAAATACACATTTGAATGATAGCATTTCCAAATATTACATGATAGTAGTGAAAAAAATCTGTGATCAATATTTTTCTTGGTTTTCTTGTATTGCCACAAATTCAAAGTTATGAGAAATCTAGCAAAGACTCTGGGCTTTCCAAGTCCTAATTTTAATATCAGTTACTTCTGGAAATATAAGATAATCATTCCTATTACACCTGTTTGTCTCAGCAATGGAAATATTCTCATACCCTGAGAGGATTCTGTTAGTAGGCATGTAAGTGACAGATAACTCGGCAGATGGTAAAACAATCTGAACAAACATCCATTAGTAAATGGGTCTTTTGGCAAATGTCAATGACATACCTGTTTCTAATGCTTTAACAAGAGTGTTCAATAAGTCTGGCGTTGTTTGGAGTGGTTTCTAAGAGTATCTTGGTGCTTTTCCAAAAAGGAGATTGGGTTCAGGGGCTAAGATTCCTAGTGGAAGTGCTCTGAGTCAGGAGACCTTAGATGTTCCCTCCCTCTGGTTATTCAGTTTATTCAGTCAAGAGATGACTGTATTTCCGCAACATGATGGCTCAGAAATTTTAAAAATTGACTTTAAAAATCATTATAAGATATTCCAACCATAAAGAAAACCTACCAACCCAGATTTAGCAAATATAGACATTTTGCTTTCCATCCCTGTTTTTCATGGGAGAGGGTGGATTGTGAGACTTTGAAATATTACTGGATATCAAAAGTTGCTCTCTACTGTGTAGATCCTGGATGATAGACCTTTGTCTAGTGCATAGTTTCTGTACAGGTATCCTTTATATGTGTTGTTTAATTCTTTAAATTTTTATACATTTTAAATATCCTTTTCATGTCTATGGCTTATTTTCTAATGTTGAGTATACTGTTTATTTTTGTAAAGAACTTGGCAAATTTGATGTGGCTCAACATAGTAATTTGTTATTTGATTTGTGTTGTATGTGTTTTATTTGTAAAATCCTCCTTTTACCTCGAGGTTATAAATATATTATCTAATATTCTTCTAGAAATTTAAAAATTTTGCTTTGTAGATTTATAGCTTTAATTGATTTGGTATTTATTTTTCTGACATGAGTAGAAATGGCCATTTTCCCTATCATAAGAAATTTCCCATATGCTATTTAATGATTCATCCATCTTTTTCTTAGGATTTTAAAGCCACCTCCTCATACATTAATATTTGTGTTTTTAAACATTTTTATTATTATAATTATGATTTTGTAGAGACTGACTCTTGTTATGTTACTCAGGCTGGCCTTGAATACCTGGCTTCAAATGATTCTCCTGCCTCATAACAATATTTGCCATATGTATGGTTCTGTTTTTGAATTCTCTATTCGGTGTCACTATCTATTTCTCTTAAACCAATATCATGTGTTTTACATATCACACACTATAACAGACCTTAAATTTGGTACAGTAATTGTTGTACTGATATTCTTTTAAGTGTTCCATGATAGCCTTAGGCTTTTATTGTTCTACTTGAATTTCAGTATCAGCTCAAGAAAATAACAAATCCTCATTGGAATTGGAATTACAATGAAATATATATGTCAAATCAAGAAAAACTGTTATCTTTATAATGGTGGTTAATTTCATCCATGAGCACAATGATTTTCATTGATTTCCTTATATCAAACTATCATTTTTTCAGATACTTGCATTTATTTTTTTTAGAGTTATTACTAGTTGATTTACATATGTTTTCTTATTGTGAAAAGGGGCCAGTTTAAATCCCATTTTCTAATTTGTTTTAATATATTGGCCTTGTAAACAACAGCCTTGCTCTATTCTTGTATAAGTAATCATGTTTTGTCAATAGATGTTCATTCATTTTCAATATTAAGAATCTTTTACTAAGAAAAACAAGATAGTTTTTTCCTGTTTAATTCTCATATTGCTTTTTTTTCTTTTCTTACTTCACCGGCTAGAAATTCAAGTATAAAGTTCATGTTTTAAAAATCTTGATTTTTTTTCCTACTTCTAATGCAAATAGTTCTAATATTTACCAGTAATATGTTTGCCATATTGTTTTGGTAGATACTCTTTATCATGCTAAATATTTTCTTGTATTGCAATTTTAAAAACTATACATGCCTCTTAAATTTTATTGAATGCTTTTATGTAGAAATACGTTTTGTGTCATTCAGTGTTTTATTAACATTACTGAATTGTGCTTACTATTAATTAGCATTTTAGGATTTTTATATTCTCCTTGTGATATATTGATGTCAAAAAATGCTAGATTCAGAGAGATTTGGGGATAATTTCTTCTCTTTCAATTATCTGGAATAATTTTTATAAAATATAGATTAGCTAATCTTTGAACATTTTTTCATGTATATCTTAGTTAAGTCATAAACTCTCTAATCTATTCAATCAGGCATTTTCTATATTCCTGAGTGAATTTATTTGTTAAATCAGCAGTAACGTTTTTACTGGATTGTCTATTATACTGTTACCTAAAAATGATAACTGTCATTGATACTTACATCCTATTCTTACATTTTTTTGAATTTACATGTGATTTTGTCAGCAAATTCTATAAATCATAAACTCATTTTTATATGTATGAACACTGTGTTAACTTTCTAGAATAATATGCTAACTGGGTATATGCTAGACTGATATATAGGTTTTTGCTATGATAACTATTATCACAGGAGTCAACCAGTCTTTCAATAATTGCTTCTTTGAAGATATTTTTCATCTTCCTTATATTTGCTTTATCAAGTATTTTTTTTTAGATCCTTAAAAATATCATTCCATTGTCTATCTTTGTAAGCATAAGTCAGTGTATATTTGAATCGCTTTTTCTCTCTATTTTGTCAATTGCACTCCCAATGCTGATTCAAATTTTTAAAGCAAACATGTTTTTAGAAAAATAAAATTTGGAGGTCTTTGGATTGTATCTATGATCTCTATCTTCTCAAGTTCAACCTTGGACCAGTCTTCCTTTAACCACTTTTAACACCTCTAGGACAAGTTGATTCTTGCCATTTCTCAAATTTTGAACACCTATTATAAGATGCAAATGTGTATCATATCTAAATTTAGTATTTTTTTTACATTTTAAGTGTATGTTTTTATTTTCCACTTAGCTTATAATTTACTCCAGGGTGGAGTCCATGAATATATGTGGATTTTTAGTCTCTTGAAAACTTCTGCATAATGCTTTCCATGCATAAATACTCCCAAACTACTGTTTTCTGTAAATGTTTAATGAATACTTGCTCTAAAATTACAGCATCCTTTTACAGCATTAAAGGCTGTATTTACTTCCTTTTGGTGTCTACTATAGGGACTTAAGTGCTCTGTCTGTATACAAGCCAAAGGGTCTTATGCTTGCAAACATGTCTGAACAGGCTCAAAGGTGAGACTGGGAACTTTGTAAAAGAAACTTAAAAAAAAAATAAAATTATAATGTATTATAGGCTTTCATGTTTCCTACAGTCAAATGGAGAATTGCATTTACATCTGGAAGATGTTTAAATTTAGTTATTCACATATTGTAGGAGGAAAATAAGGAAGGTTAAAAGAATTGATGTGAGATTATCTTATTTAAACTAAAACAATATTACATTAAATTCACATTTTGGTAAAGCTAAAATTTGATTTTTTTCTCCCCCGCTTTGTGTCTTTCATTGTGATTGCTAGCATTACCAAGTTGACTTGCTGCTGGATAATTACGATATATTAATTTGAAAACTGTCATGAATGTGCTAAATGTACTGCTCTTGTCAATATGAAATTCAACTTTTTGTGACTTTTTCATTTGCTCTTTTATAGATATAGATGTGAGATAACAAATATTTATATTTACTTCCCATCCCACCCTCTCAGTATCTCTGGCTCACCAACCTGGAAGATAATAATCAAAGAGATACCCTAACAGTGAAAAATATAACACAGACTATGTGTGACCCAAATCTTCGTCAGCCTCTTATTCTCTTGCCTGCCCTTTCTGCCAATGCCTGTCTAATTTTGGCACGGTCTTATGACTCACATGTTCTTAGAGTCATTTAATTTGTTCTCTTTAGGCTTCTCCCTCTGGTGGCTTTTGCTCTCACTGCCCTATTTTCAGCCTTGATGTTGTGAGCTGGCCCTAGGGTCACCTCCTTTCTCTCCCAATTCCTATTATTGGTGTGTCAATACTTGATTGCTTCCTGTACACATGTCATTTCTCTGACTCTTCCATCATCTTTCTACTCCTACAGTGGTTGTTCTGATTGAGAAAAAAAACATTCTTACAATGCTTCTTATACTATAAAGCTGCATTTGAATGTATATTTTCACACTTTCACAGCTAACTTCTTACTTCTGCCTTTCTATCCTTCCAGACTTATCTCCAGGATCAGCTTCTAAACAAACAAACCAATAAAATTAATTTAATTAACACAAGTAGCAGTTCAAAATTTAGTTTGTTCTGTGCTAACTGGGCATTACCTAGCTTTTTAGCAAGGATCTTCCTAAGACCTATGTTTTCACAAAATACCTTTAGTGACAGTGGGACAAATAGATTATAGGCTAGCAAAATTTGTGGTATGGGGACTCTGAAGGCTGTTTGAGGACACTGAAAGATGGATAATTATGACTTCACCTAGGTCACTGTTGGAGAATAAAGAATCAAGCTGGGAAAAGTATAGGAGGAAATATAGTTTAGTGAATGATTTTATGGAGAAAACCAGAGAGAGGAAAAAAATCAAGCGCCCATAATTCATCCAACTATTTAGGGTGAGCGACATGGTAGGAGGCAAATTCACCAACTGAGTTAGGGGACACTTTTAGTCTGGGAAATAACAACTAGATTCTCAAAAATACTACAGTTTCTGGCTGAATGATCCATATGGTATTCAGATAGAAATGACCAGCAGTTCATTACAAAGATCAACCTATAGTTTAGTATAAGAATTACCAACTTGAATTATACAGTTTGGAGTCATTTTTACATAGGTGGAAGAAATGACTGGAAAGTTACTTCAAATCTTATATAGCGAGATCCACACTAAAGATACAGTTCAGTAATTTGTCAATAGTACTCCAGGAACAAAAAAATGCTTCTACAAAATGTTGTATTATTATCAAGTTACTGAGTATATGATTTATTCTGTTCCATGCCAGATATTATACAGCTTAAAAAATATGTCAGATTCTGTAAGTTTTCTGGGGATGTCAAAATAATTTTCTGTTTGACAGCATTAAAGAAAAGAAAGGACAGTCATAAAAAAACTATAACAAAATAAAGCCCAACAGCACCACATTTTTTAAAAGCACCATACATTTCTTTAATTCTTGAATTTTTTGTCTTTAATTTCATAATGTTCTACAGCAAAAACAACCAACTAGAGAAAAAGAATAGAGAAAAGGCACTTCCTTAAAGAATTTGCTCCAACAATTTTCTGTGACTATTTCTAAATTAGACACTAATAGAAGAATTTAATTACTTGAAAGTAAGTAACAAACATCACTTCGTATTTTTGAACTAACAATTTGTTACCTGTATATTCCACAGCCAGATTCCTTAAGAAGCAATTGGGCTTTGATGTGGCTATGGAATAAATCCACTGGAAGGACCAAAGTGCTCTGTCGTCATACAAACCAAAGTGCCTTCTGCTGGAGAACATGAGCCAGTAGGCTTGAGCAGAGGATAGAGCTGGGACTCTGAATACCAGACAGCTCAAAGACACACAACTGCCTGCAATTTTACTTCACACTATTCATTTTTATAGTTCAACTGCTTTGCACAATTCTTTGCTGCCAAAATGTTCAAAATATGTTTGTTGAATGAATGAATGAATTTTGCTTTGCCAATGACTTCTTTGCCAAACTCTGAAATGTCTGTTTCCTCTAAGGTTATATCTTTCTCTCTCTGTCTTATTTCTTCCATTATACCTATGTCGTTTATGTGATGTAAACTCTTTATAGACCTCTCCACGGGGCTTTGAGACAGTGCCTGGGACTTTGTAAACTCGATGTTAACACTTCTTAATGAATAAATACTTGAATAAATTAATGAATAAGTGGATGTATCTTACCACTCTAAAGGGCACCACCAAATACCTAGTCCCTAATATATAAATAATTGCTATTATATTAACACTATAAATATTATTACCTACTTCTAAAAGTATATTTTAATAGATTCTTCCATTAGCATAAAGTTATCTGACTCTGTCTTCTCCCACTCAATGTTTATTAGATTCTTAATGATAAGCCAAAATATATTCATAATATGTTGGGTTTAGAGTCAGTTAATCACTACAGAAATTTATGAAGTAGGTATTATATTTGTCCTCATTTTGTTTAAGAGGAAACTAAATTTCAGATAAGTTAAGTAGCATAGCTAGTATTAGATACAAGATTTTAAATTAATATCTGAGAGTTCGTGAGGGAATCTTTTTTTTTATATTATTATTTTTTTATTGTGATATTGAGGGGTACATTTAAGGGTTAGGTACACAAATATGTCTCATTCAGGCACCCTTGTTTGTAAGAAGTGTCCCCCCATCCCCAGACAGGTATTTACTGCCATTAATT
>CAUYQG010219994.1:0-11616 GCA_963574415.1 Tarsius wallacei | reverse complement strand
CTAACATAATATCATGGTAATATAAGATCTCAACTGTGTAAAAACATACATAAAGGACTGAAAACAAATATAACAAAATATTGAAACAAATAAAATATTAGAAATTGGGCTAGGTATGGGAGGCCGAGGCAAGAGGACTGTCTGAGCCCACAGGTTTGAGACTAGCCTGGGTAACATGGTGAGACCTCACCTCTACAATAAATCAAAAAATTAGGCGTGGTAGCATGCACCTATAGTTCCGGCTACTTGGAAGGCTGAGGAGGAAGGATTGCCAGAGCCCAGCAGGTGGAAGCTGCTCACTCTCCATGAGTGAGACTTCAACTCAAAAAAAAGAGAAAATACTGGAAATTGTCTAAGTAGTGATAACTTTTTTCTTTTCTCCTATGAAAAGCATATATACTTTTTCTTAAATAGCAAATCCCTTTTTTTTTTAAGAGACAGGGTCTTACTCTTTGCTCAGGCTGAAGTGTAATGGCGCGATCGTAGTTCACTGCAGCCTTGAACTCCTAGGCTCAAGTAATCTTCCCCATTCAGCCTCCTGAGTCGGGATTACAGGCATGTCCATGACTGGCTTAAACAGCAAACACTTTTAAAAGTCATTGTAGTAAAATATACATAACCTAAAATTTACCTTTTTTTTTTTTTTTTTTGAGTTGGAGTCTCACTCTGTCGCCCAGACTGGAGTGCAGTGGCTGCTCCCAGCCACCGCAGCCTCAACCTGCTAGGCTTCAACGATCCTTCCGCCTCAGCCTTCCAATTAGCTGGAACTACAGGCGCACGCTACCACACCCGGCTAACTTTTTGATTTGTTGTAGAGATGAGGTTTCGCCAAGTTGCCCAGGCGGGTCTCGAACGCGCGGGCTCAGGCAATTCACTCACCTTGGCCTCCCAAAGCACGGGATTACAGGCTGAGCCACTGAGCCCAGCCAAAATTTACCATTTTAACCATGATTAAGTGTACAGTTCAGCAGCATTAAGTACATTCACACTGCTGTGCTAGGCATATACAATTTTTATGAATTGTTATGAATGAAAATTAATTTTAAAATCCATACCCTGGCTGTTACAACAACAATATGCTCATGGACCATAAGGGCCGTGAAACACAGGCTATGTGTGCTTAAAAAGGAAACAGCTCCAGTCTCCCCTAGCAGAGGTCCACGAGTCTGTGGGCATGGCCCGGGAGTCCCAGCCTGTGAGGCTGGTGGCCAAGCTGTCAGCTTTCAGAAACCTATACCCATAATGCCAAGGCTCTGCTTGGGTGACAAGATCATCTGTCACTCTGTGACATGCCAGAGGGACAGTGCTGCACAAATTCAAATGTAAGGTTTTTTCCCCCAATCAAGGTTCCCTTGTTAGAGTGAAAATTTTAACTGTTACATGTATCTGAAACAATCAGACCTTCCTGCTAGAGCCAGTGGTGGCCTCTGAGCTCTAAACAATCTCTGTTTTGGAATGCCACTGGTCTCAATCCACCAGTCAGTGAATCAATCTCCAGGACAACTACTCACTGAGGCACCAAGAGTCATAAAACCAAATGCAGAGGTTACACCAATACAAAAACCTATCAAAGACAGGCATGAAATGCAAGAAACATGGAGGGTGTAAGATACCGCGGACAGGAAGGACACCCTCTCCACCCACAAAGAAGGGGTGCAGTAGTTCCTCAGTCCCAGCTGACTGGATCACTAGAGACCCTGAGGCCAGAGGTGCTAGTTGTTCTGATTTTTCCAGAGGTCAAAAACCAGGTTTCGCTTGGTTGGGGCTCAGCCTGTAATCCCAGCACTTCGGGAGGCTGAGACAAGTGGATTGCCTGAGCCCGCAGGTTCGAGACCAGCCTGGGCAACTGGCAACTTGGCGAGACCTAGTCTCTACAATAAATAAATTAAAAAATTAGCTGGGCGTGGTAGTTAGTGTGTGCCAGTAGTTCCAGTTACTTGGAAGGTTGAGGTGGAAGGATTGCCGGAGCCTAGCAAGTCGACACTAGGTTGGCTGTGAGTGTGCAACTGTACTCCAACCTGGACGACAGAGTGAGACTCCCAACTCAAAAACAAAACAAAACAAATCCAGGTTTCATGCTTTCATTCCAGTTCAAAACGACTTCAATTATTTTTAAAAATATTATGTCAGAATAAATAAGATCTGGTGTTTGATAGATCAGTAGGATAACCACAGTTGACATTGTCTGAACATTCCAAAACAGCTGGAAGAGAACAATTCAGATGTTCCTAGTGTAAAGAAAAGATATAGCTGTAAGGTGACGGATATCTCAGTTACCCTGACTTGATTATATTAATAAATGTACCAATATGTACAGCCATATATATATATTTATATATATATGTATGCGACTGTACTCCAGCCTGACTTGATTATATTATTAAGTGTACCAATATGTACAGACATATATATGTGTATATGTATGTATGTATGTATGTGTGTGTGTGTGTATATATATATATATACACACACACACACACATAAGAAATAAATAAATTTAAAAAACAATGACTCCAATAAGACTAGTGTGCAGGCTGCATTGGCCTGAGGCTACCAGTTTGCAGCCCTTGCTTTAAGGGACAGAGAAAAGCCAAGAACAGAACAGTAACTGCAGGGGATAAACGTGGCTTTTAAGGACTATGACTGGCACTATGAGGATAAAGAATCAAGTTTTCTACAAGTTAGGTGTTGCTCAGCCAAAGAGCAAACAGCAACCAGGAGCCAGAGAACTGGAGCTCAAGGTCAAACTCCACTAAAAAGTTTACAGATGAAGAAATGAGACCCAGAGAGGGGACAAGATAGTAAGTGGTAGAGCTGGGACTTGAACCCAGAAAATCAAGCTCCAGAGCCCATGTTCATAACCTCTTGGGTGCCTTGACTCTCAAACAGGCATGTGAAATTACTCTGCAAACTATCAATGCAGAACAATATAAATGTGTGATTTTGCTATCACTGATACAAACCATGAATGCTGCTGATTCAAAACACTGGTGTTTTTACTATGTTTTTACTATTCTATATGCCCCGTCCAGCTGGGAAGGCTAGTCTACAACCTTGGCTCCGGAATCTCCCAAGTTCCTTTTCTGGCCTGCTACGGCATGACCATAGCAAAGGTACATCCAGTTTTCAAATAGGAACGAGACAGGCTGGCATGACTAGCAGCAGCAGCAGCAGCAGCAGCACAGAGCACAGCAGCAGAAGAGCACAGCCCTCCACCAAGAGCAGGGAAGAGAGCAACTGAGAAAGTCCGAGAACCTACAGTCACAGGTTCATGGATTTTCTTTAGTTTTCTAAATTTACCCCTAAGAATTCCGGCAAGATTTAGAAATAATTGCACTTTCTAAGATACTCTTTGTTTAAGAAAAAAGAAAATCTTGAGAAGTCCCCTCCATTAGGCACAGTAGAGGCCCAGATTCAGCCCCTTTTTAAGGGACAGAGAAGGCCTGAGGAAGAGCCCGGAGAGGGTGATCTGATTCAGCCTTCCTTTGGACAGATCACTCTGGCTGCTGCTTTGAGGATAGAGAGGAGAGCAGCCAGGACAGAAGCAGGGACACCGGTCGGGAGGTTACTGCTAATAATCCAGGAAGGCAACCAGTGGGGGCTCGACCAGGGTGGAAGCTGTGCAGGGGAAGAAAAGGATCAGTCTGAAGCACACCAGCACCTTTTTTATAGGCCGGAAATGTTCACACTGTAGTAGTTTCACATGGCTCCATCTAAGAGTTGGGTTCTTGATATATTTGAATAATACAATTTTTTTTTCATTTAAAAAGGCAGAAAAAGGACAAAGGAAAAAGTATGCAGCAGAGGGCCTCACAGATAGCAAGGCACAGCCTCACGTGGTAGAAAGAAAAGAAACAGGCGTGAGATACAGTCAGTGCTGCGTTCAAGTCCTGGCATGGACATCCATCAGCTGAATGACACCAGGTGGGTTACTGAACTTCCCTGAACCTTGATTTCCTAATCTAACAATTAAAGATGATAAAAAGCAGCCCATATGCTCAAGATACCTAGGTACCTAGATGTCTAGGTACCTGGACATCTCCTGACACCCCAACAAGAGAGGTCTTGTCAGATTAGTGACTAAGGAAGTGACTGGCACATGACAGGTGGTCAATCAATGTCAGTTCTCTTGCTCTTATTTTAAAACAGGAGTATTTTAAAAAATGAAAGAAAGAAAACAAATCAATAAAACAGGAGTCAGTATTAAAGCAAACTCCCTGGTGCCATCAGTTGGATCAAGCAAAACCATAGGAAAATGAACGGAACCTAAGTAATAATGACAACAGCTGACATTCACGGATGGCTTACTAGTGGCAAGTGTTCATTCAGTCCTCACCACAACCTAGAGAGGCAAGAACACTCTAATCACTCATAACCATTTACAGGTGAGGAATGTGGGCCCAAAGAGGCTGGGCACACGCCCTGGCCATAGCCAGGAAGGGCTGCTGTGCAGTCAGGCTCCACGCATTCCCAAGCCCTTGTCACTCCCGACGGGAGCAGGAGGTTGGTGGTGCAGAGGGGCAGGTGCGACACACCTGCTCCATTTCACTGCTCCTGTAACATGCGCGGCTTTCCCACTGCCAGCGTGGCAATGAGCAGCAATAAATGAGCAGGCTGGAAAGAAGGCCGACTGGAGCAGGGTGGGGCGGCTGCAGTGGGAAAGGCCACATGGCTTCCCCGGAAATCCTTTCTGAGTGTGGTCTCTCGGGTCACACACCTGTTCATCAGTACCTCTGTCCCGGCTTACATTCTCGCTCTCAGGGCGAGTCTAACACTGACCACCACCACCCTCAAAGTCAACACTCCCAACAGGACCGATGCCCTCGACCCACTGCAGTCCTTCAAGGCTTCGCCTCTCCCAAGACATCTACCTGCCCACTCCGTGCAGACCAATGCTTCAGCTCCCAGTCACCTCCTCCACTCCGGGCCAGCCTCCTGCAGCTGGTCACATGGTCTGGTCTCCATTTGGAGCAGTGGCACTCCCGGCTCCTTACTCTTCTCTGCCCACAACCTCTCCTCCCAGCTGACCTACCCAACTGCTCCCAGCAGGACCTTTCTCTGGCCAGTCAGACCTTGCCACAGCCAACACGCCAGCTTTCCTTTCCTCACCTTCCAGGTAGAGCCCATCAGCAGGACCATCAGAACGGCAGGCAATCACCAGCCTTCACTCTCTCCAACCTTTAGTCTCGACTTCTGTCAAAATTCCAACCACAGACTGCACTGCCATCCCCTGACCTGTCTCCACCTAAACAGACCTCTGGCCACAGGGCAGGTTGGGAGGTCTGTAGCACCGTAACTACCCACTGCACATGGAGCCCTACCGTAACTACCCACTGCACATGGAGCCCTACCTGCTGCAGGCAATCTCGCCCTCTCTGGCTCCAGGAGGGCCACTCCCCATCTCCACTCTCCTCACACAGCCCCACCCTCCCCTCCCGGTCATCACCATCAGGTGCTATCCTTTTACTCACAACTGATAGAAGCAGCCACAAGGAGTCTTCCTCAACTTCCCATCAGCAAACCAACAACCTGACCTACTTCTCACCCCCACCTGCTATCTCCTGCTATGAGGGAGTGCGTGTCCAACCCTCGTTCCCCTACCCTCCTCAGGGACTTCACACTGTCCATAATATCTGGAATCTGATCACATTTTACCATTCTAGACCACCGTCATCCTAAGCCAAGCAACTGCCACCTCCCACCATCATACCAGCCTCACTGCTCTTACCCTCCCTCCTTTCCACCTCGAGGTTTCTCTCCACAGCAGCGGGATGGATTCCCTGAAATGTAACTCAGATTACATCACCCTTTTGCTCAAAGTGCTTCAGGGGCTTTCCATCTCACTCCGTGTAAAATTAAAAACCTTGATAATAGCTAGGCGCGGTAATCCCAGCACTTTGGAAGGCGGAGTTAAAAGGATTGCCTGAGCAACTTGGCAAGACCTCATCTCTACAATAAATCAAAAAATTAGCTGGGTGTGGTGTGGCTGCCTGTAGTTCCAGCTATTTGGAAGGTTAAAGAGGAAGGATTTTCTGAGCCCAGCAGGTCCAGGCTGCTGTGGCCATGAGTGTGCCACTGCCCTCTAGCCTAGGCAACAGAGTGAGACTCCAACTCAAAAAAAAAAAGAAAAAAACCTTGACCTTGGCCTCCAAACCTCCAGATGATCTGGCCCCAGTTATCCCTCTGCTCTTACCTCCCAACACCTTGCCCCTGGCCGACTTGTTGCTCAAACACACCAAACCGTCTGTGCTTCTAGGATTTTGTATTGCTTATTCCTGCTGCCTGGAAGGCACTCCCTCCTCCCAGATATCCTGGGCTCACTCCCTCACTTTCTTCAGGTGCTAGGAGGATCTTTCCTGCCTGAGAGGCCTTCCCTCACCACCTAGAACTGGCACTCCATCACTCCTTGTCATCCTGTATCAAATCTGCTTTTTCACTTTACTCTCATTCATTTTTGTAAACTTTCTTCATAGTATGTATCATCCTTGACATCTTATGTATCAGTTCATTTATGATCTGTCTTCCCCAGTAGAACATAAACTCTATGACAACAGAGACTTTGCCTGTCTGTTCGCTACTGGCTTCCTAAGCACCTAGAATTCATCAGCACAGAGTAGCAGGCATTCAATATTAGTTTAAAAAATGAAAAACTAGCCGGGCTCGGTGGTTCAGCCTGTAATCCCACGTTTTGGGAGGCTGAGGTGAGTGGATTGCCTGAGCTCGCGGGTTCGAGACCCGCCTGGGCAACTTGGCAAGACTTCATCTCTACAATAAATCAAAAACTAGCCGGGTGTGGTAGCGCGTGCCTGTAGTTCCAGCTACTGGGAAGGCTGAGGCGGAAGGATCATCAGAGCCCAGCAGGTCGAGGCTGTGGTGGCTGGGAGCGGCCACTGCACTCCACTCCAGTCAGGGCGACAGTGAGACTCCAACACAAAAAAAAAAAGAAAGAAAGAAAAATTGTCCTGTTTCCTGCATTACTTTACCTTGCCTTCAACTGGCTCCCTGCCCAATGACATTTAAACAAGTTCAAGTCCCTTTTACCTTTAAAAAAAAGAAAAACAAAACAAAACCCTTCCATGATCCACATCTCTTTCTCCCCCCTTCATGTCCCAGTCAACCTTCAGGAAAGAACTGTCTATGCTTACCGCCTGTTTCCTCACCTCCCACTCATGCCTCAACCCACGCCAGTCTGGCTTTCACCTCCATCACACCACCAAAACAGCTGAGCTAAGGCCACCAATGACCCACATGTCTAAATCTGATGGGCATTTTTCCAGTCTTCATCTGACTTGATCTCCTTGCAGCATTTGACCTCGCTGACCTCACCCTCCTTGAAATTTTCTCCACTTCTGTCTTCAGAACCACACACTCCCCTACATCTCTCTGCTTCTTGCCCACCTCCGCTCTATTTCCTCTGCAGACCCAGCCTACTCTGCCCAGTCATGGAAGGCTGGGGGTCCTCAGGCCCAGGCCCTCCGCCCCTCCCTCTCTGTACAGTGTCTCACTAGGCCTTCAATTCTCACCTAGCCTCTGATGACTCCCAGATTTCTACCTCGAGCCCAGGCCTCACTTATGAGCTCAGGCTCATATATCCGGTCACTCCCTATTCCATGTGTCCAACTGGATGCTCAAAAGGCAGACCGTACTCCACACATCCAACTCAGATCAACTTCCTCCCCCACCCCTCCATGTGGTCCTCCTCCCACATTCCCATCTTAAAAAACGGCACAATGATCCATCCAGTTGGGTAAGTCAGAAATCAGAGTCAGGCGTCTCAATCCTCACTTTCTCACGCTCTTGCCCACTCCATCACCAGGTTTCATTGGCTTCACCTCCTAACCAGGTCAGGAATCCACTCACTTTGCTCTATTTCTACTGTCACCACTCTAGTCCAGGCCACCAATATCCCTCACCTGGAAGATGGTCACTGCCAGCCTGCTGTGGTCTGCATGTCCCTGCCAAAACTCGGTTGCAAATTAATTGCCATTGTGATTAAATTAAGAGGTGGAACCTTTAAGAGGCAATTAGCTCTCATGAATGGACAGACCCCACCATGGAAGAAGTGGGCTCCTGAAAAAAGGATGGGTTCAGCCTCCATTTCCTCTCTCTCTCTCCCCTCTTCTACCATGGACTGACCTGGCCAGATACTGGTGCCATGCTCTTGGACGTCTCAGCCTCCAGAACGTGAGACAAACAACTTCTGTTCTTTATAAATTACCCCGTCTGAGGCCTCTGTCACAGGAGCACAACAGGGACTACGACACTGCCTCTTCACTGGTCCCTCAGCAATCCCTCTGGTCTTCCTCTGAGGCATTTTGAACATAGTGGCCCAAGTGATCTTTCCAAAATACACACCTGGCTGTGCCATCGTCCTCTTCCCTGTTTAAAACTCTTCAGTGTCAGCTGGGAACAGTGGCTCATGCCTGTAATCTCAGCACTCTGGGAGGCGGAAGCAGGAGGACTGCCTGAGCTCAGGGGTTCAAGACTAGCCTGAGTAACATGGCAAGACCTTGTCTCTACAATAAATCAAAAAGTAAGCCGGGCATGGTGGCATATGCCTGTAGTTCCAGCTACTTGGAAGGCTGAGGTGGAAGGATCACCTGAGCCCTGGAGGTCGAGGCTGCGGTGACCATGAGCGTGCCACTGCACTCCAGCCTGGGTGACAGAGTGAGACTCCAACTCAAACAACTTCCCCCAAAAACAAACCAAAAAAAAAAACATCTTCAGTGTTATCCCAATGCTTTTGACCTAAAAGGTCAAACTCATCACCATGACCTCCAGGTCCTGCATGTTAAAGTTCTGGCCCACCTGTCTCTCTGCATCTCCAAACACTCTCTTCCCTCACTTACCATATTACAGCGACACTGGCCTCTTTCAGTTTCCTCAACAGTTGTTCTCCTCTCTGCCCCAGGGCCTTTGCTCAGGCTGTTACAGCTGCTGAAATACCTCCCACCCCAACCTATTTCATTCTTACTCATCATTTAGATCTCAAGACTTCCTCAGGGAAGTAAGTCTTCCCTCACCCCTTTGTTCACTGCCCTTGCAGAGCCAGGACTCTCTCCTTTAGGACTTCCCAGATTGTCAGCATGACCCAGAGGGCAGGTATCCGAACAATGCTCACCTCCCAAATTAGATAGCAAAGTACAACAGAACAGGGTCCTTGTTTGTTTTGTTCCTTTTACGTTATGACACCCAAATAAATGTCTTCAGATGTCGGCCTGGTTTAGTCAACAGTCAAAAGGACTACATTCAGAACAACAAATATGCACTGACCACTCCCTAGGACTGATGGGACAGTTTAAGAATTTCATGTCCTGGTCGGGCTTGGTGGTTCAGCCTGTAATCCCAGCACTTTGGGAGGCTGAGGCGAGTGGATTGCCTGAGCCTGTGGGTTCGAGACCAGCCTGGTCAACTTGGCGAGACCTCATCTCTACAATAAATTTTTTAAAAAATTAGCTGGGTGTGGTAGGGCACGCCTGTAGTTCTGACTACTTTTGGAAGGCTGAGGCAGAAGGACTGCCAGAGCCCAGCAGGTCGACGCTGGGGTGGCCGTAAGTGTGCCACTGCACTCCAGCCTGGGCGATGGAGTGAGACTCCAACTAAAAAAATAATAATAATAATTTTATGTCCTAGCACAAGAAGGTTGTTTTCCCCAGAAAGCTATACAGTCTAAGAAAATACCAAGCTAAAAGACTTACTTCTGCCTAAGACAGTAAACAAAAACAGGTTTCTTATAGGAAGTTTTCAGGAATGAATCGGCAAACGTAAAACTATTTTTCCTAGGATAACCTTGCTGGAAAGAAAATCAAGTATTTTCCTGGCAGGCCCCTCTAAGTCTGGTGAAAATGGTAAGAACTAAACACAGCTCTGAGCTATTTATATAAAACACTCCATGTTCTTGCTGATTAAGCATGCATTTTCACAAGTTCACTATTTACCATGAAGAATGATCTTACTGTTTTCCCCAGTTCGGCTTTCAGTCTCCCCTGAGATTCACAAGTACAGGACAAAGCTCTAAATTCAATCATCCAGCCATTGCTTCACCCCTGTTGACATGTAGGAGACTTGCAAAAAGGTCCAACTAATAGGGGAGGCAGAGATAAGCAAGCATTCAGTTCCCTCTACTTTGGGAGGTCGCAGTGGGAGGATCACTTGAGCCCAGGAGTTCGAGACCAGCCTAGGCAACATAGCAAGACCTCATCTGTCTTTTTTTTTTTTAATTGGAGTCTCACTGTTGCCCAGGCTGGAGTGCAGTGGCACGTTCATGGCCACCGCAGCTTTGACCTGCTGGACTCAGGCAATTCATCTGCCTCAGTCTTCCAAGTAGCTGGAATTATAGGCATGCGCCATCACGCCTGTCTAATTTTTCTTGATCTATTGTAGAGATGAGGTCTTACCAAGTTGCCCAGGCTGGTCTCGAACTCAATCCCAAAGTCCTGGGATTATAGGCATGAGCCACCGCGCCCGGCCAGACCTCATCTCTTAAAAAAAAAGAAGGAAGTAACACCAATTCCTCTGAATTTTAGCAGGTCATATGTTAGTGCCAGGTGTTGTGTGCCAGTTCTTTATTGTATTGATTCACTTAGCTGTTACAATAATCCTGTGACATGGGTATTATCACCTTTATCATCTCAGGAAACTCAGGCTTTGATAAAAAGCAAAGTTTCAAACTCAATTCTCAAAAAATTTTTCTGCCAATCCCAAATATAAACACTTTTCAAGAATCAACAACTCCATTTTTAGATCTGCTTGGGACTGATGATCTCCTCCTAAAGAATCACCATAAAGCTTTCCAACAAACAGTAAGCTGCCAGAGCCCTGAGTCCTGGTATTTCTCAAAAATGTTTATAATGTACAGCACTTACAAAAAAATGTCTAATCAAAGCACCAGAATTTGCTAACTTTTTTCCCCCATGAGTTGGAGTCTTACTCTGCTGCCCAGGTTGTAGTGCAGTGGCACAATCACAACTCACTGCAGCCTCAACCTTCTGGGCTCAGGAGATCCTTCTGCCACAGCCTCCCAGTAGCTGGGACTACAGGCATGTACCTCCATGCCCAGGTGATTTTTTTGGCTTTTTTGCAGAGACGAGGTCTTGCTATATTGCCTAGGCTAGTCTCGAACTCCTGAACTCAGGCAATACTCCTACCTTGGCCTGCCAAAGTGCTGGGATTATAAGCATGAACCACCACGACTGGCCCAGAATTTGCAAATTTAAAGGCTTTATTCTATATTTCAACTTAAAGCCTTACTTTATTTGCTATGTCAATTTAGAGTGTTGTTCGTAGTTTTCAAATTTCACACTTAGGTTCTTCCTAATGTTGAGAAGATTATTTTTGTTTGTTTTTTGTTTTTGAGTTGGAGTCTCACGCTGTCACCCAGGTTGGAGTGTAGTGGCAAGCTCACAGCCACCGCAGCCTTACTTAACCTGTTGGGCTCAGGCGATCATTCCGCCTCAGTCTTCCAAGTAGCTGGAACTACGTGTGCCACCGCACCTGGTTTATTGATTTATTGTAGAGACAAGACGTTGCCAAGTTGCCTAGGCTGGACTTGAATCCCTGGGCTCAGGCAATCCTCTCGTTTCTGTCTCTCAAAGTGTTAGGATTACAGGCGTGAGC
>CAUYQG010219992.1:0-11609 GCA_963574415.1 Tarsius wallacei | reverse complement strand
GGAGCCCAGCAGGTCGAGGCTGCGGTGGCCAGGAGCGTGCCACTGCACTCCAGTCTGGGCGACAGAGTGAGACTCCAACTCAAAAAAAAAAAAAAGAAAAGAAAATACAGGCATATTGCAGGGACAGTGAGTATTTCGGTTTGGCTGGGCTTGGGCTATGTCTAGAAGAATAGTGGTAATTAGACCAGACCCTTGACTTGAGCCATATTCTAGAATACTTTTATAAATACCAAGAGTGAAGACAACAAAGTTCTGCTTTGGCAAGATGGATCTGGCAACCACATAGAGAACTGACTGTCCAGAGGGTATGTGAGAGAATCCTGTGGGAAAGAGATTGTAAGAATCCAGTAGTGGGAAATTACAAAGACCTTAAGAAGGGAGATGGGAGGGTGTGACATTGAAGGAAGGATCAGATGTAAAAATAACTAAGCACTGAAACAACAGAACTTGACAGCTGATTCGATGTTCAAAGAAAGAAAAAAAGAGAGTTAAAAGAGTGCTAAAATTTGGAACCCTAGTGACTGATGGAGCAGGGCTATAGTGTATGTATGGAGTATATTGCCCACGTCAATAAAATATACTTATTTTAATAAAATAAAAATTATGGTTTTGTCTAATACTGTCCCACTAAAAAACATCTGGATGGATATTTAAAAACTGAGTTTAGAAGATATGATTGAGATTATTCGATTTAAAACACAGGCAATGTGGCATATGTCAAATGCATTTGAAAAGACCTCAGGAGAACCCCGAAGATATGGGAAATAATTATCCAGAAATGAGGTACAACAAGAGTTACAGTCAAGCTGTTAAAGAATCATGGAAAGAGAAACATGCTTTAAAGTAAAAAAGCTAGCAGTCCGAATTTCAGACACTGAACTCCAACCAAGCCACTTCTCTCATGGTGTTCAAAATGGATAGGAAGGACTTTATTTATTTAATGATGGCTAATGATTCTCCAGTGAAATACTGGTTTGACCAGCTGATCACTACAATTCAGTATAAAAGGTGGCTCTCAGTTCCTGATAGTCAAAGCAGAAAAGTAAATAGATTTCTTTTTATCTCATAAAGTAAGGCAGCAATTCATCATAAAAGCAAACTTGGCCAGGTGCAGTGGCTTACGACTGTAATCTCAGCAATTTGGGAGGTGGGAGGACTGCTTTAGCCCATAAATTTGAGACTAATCTCAGCAATTTGGGAGGTGGGAGGACTGCTTTAACCCATAAATTTGAGACTAATCTAGGTAACATAGTGAGACCCCCCTCTATTAAAAAAAAGAGAGAGGAAAAAAAAGAAAGAGCAAACTTATTTGAACTAAAGTCAAGGAAGAATTATCACTTCAACATTTAATAAAACATTATCACTAGTGGCCATAAATTTAATTATGTGACTCTTATAAACATAAGATGTAGAAATTGTCTTCAAATCACTATTTCTTACACTGACCTTGTTAAAAATCAAAAAATACAGTACTAAATAACTGTTTCATGAAGTTATTTCTATAAAGAGCTAAAGTAATGTTATAAAAACAGGAAGTTTGTGTGTGTGTAAAGATTTTTTAAATTGTTTTTAAAAATTGTGATAAACTACATATAAAATTTACCATCTTAGCACACCTTATCAGCAAGGGTACCTGCATAATGAATATCTGTATGTCTAACCCTGAATTGTACACCACATCTTTTAAATTAAAAATTTAGGGTAGGCGGGACTCAGTGGCTCAACCAGTAATCCCAGCGCTTTGAGAGGCCGAGGTGAGTGGATTGCCTGAGCCCGCAGGTTCGAGACCCGCCCAGACAACTTGGCGAGACCTCATCTCTACAATAAATCAAAAAATCAGCCGGGCTGGTAGTGCGCGCCTGTAATTCCAGCTACTTGGAAGGCTGGGGCAGAAGGATCGCCGGAGCCCAGCAGGTCGAGGCTGCGGTGGCCGGGAGTGGCCACTGCACTCCAGACTGGGCAACAGAGTGAGACTCCAACTCAAAAAAAAAAAAAAAAAGAAAGAAAAGAAAAAGAATAAATTAGCCGGGCATGGTAGCGTGTGCCTGTAGTTTCAGCTATTTGGAAGGTTGAGGCGAAAGGATCGCCAGAGCCCAGCAGGAAGACGTTGGAGTGGCGGTGAGTGCGCCACTGCACTCCAACCTGGGCGACAGAGTGAGACTCCAACTCAAAAAAATAAAAAAATAAAAAAATTTTAAATGGGCACTTAAAATGTATACATATGCACTTAAAAGTGGTTTAAATGGTAAATTTTGCTGTGTATATTTCCCCACAATTTTTAAAAGAAATAAAAATAAAGAAGATTTGATCTTATGTCACTATTAGAATGATCACCATTTGTAAGTCATTTTATGGTTGAGTAAAAGAGAAGTGATCACATAACCACTATGGAATGAGTATATCAAGGCAAGTTTAAATAATATCAAATCCATTCTTATCATCTATTTTAAATGTATGAAACAGATGAAGAAACAATTACAAAGGCTGTCAGCTTTCACATTCCTGTGATACAAATTCTACTGTGCCACTCCTGCAATGAGGTGTGAATCCACAAGTCTAAAAAAAAAATGCCGAGGACTAATGTTCACAGCAAAAATTAGCAAAAGCACTAAACTCAGTAATTAAACTACAGACTACCAGAAGAGACTTTTGGTCTCATTAAAAAATACATACATTTAAAAGTTAGCCTTTATTTCTTCAGGTAGTAGTGAAAAATATACGAGTATTTATTTTATTATTCTTTACATGTTACATGTAATCTTTATTACCTACAAAAATTTTGGCACAAATTTTTGAGAAAATTTTAATACAAAATTATAAATGTATACTCTGTTTTCTCCATTAAAAATATGAACAATAAGCCGGGCTCGGTGGCTCAGCCTGTAATCTCAGCGCTTTGGGAGGCTGAGGTGAGTGGATTGCCTGAGCCCGCAAGTTCAAGACCTGCCTGGGCAACTTGGCGAGACCTCATCTCTACAATAAATGAAAAAATTAGCCGGGCGTGGTAGCGCACGCCTGTAGTTCCAGCTACTTGGGAGGCTGAGGCGGAAGGATCGCTGGAGCCCAGCAGGTCGAGGCTGCGGTGGCCCAGAGCATGCCACTGCACTCCAGTCTAGGCGACAGAGTGAGACTCCAGCTCAAAAAAAAAAAAAAAAGAAAAATATTAACATGTGCATTCTCTTAGACCTATTATTTTTACATACGATTACTTATTCTAAGGGAGTATATGGATGTGTGCAGAGATTTACCAATAAATATGTTTATTAAAGCAAAGTTTATAATAGACGAAAATTAGAAACAAACTAATTGTAAATGTTCCACAATTGGAATCTTAAAAATGGCATGTGCATACAACGGTATAAACACATTTTATGTTTACATTTGTGTTCCAATGCTGTAAGATTCAAGTTGTACTATTTTAAAATCACTTTCAAGTCGGGCTCGGCGGCTCAGCCTGTAATCCTGTGCTTTGGGACGCTGAGGTGAGTGGATTGTCTGAGCCCGCGGGTTCGAGACCCGCCTGGGCAACTTGGCAAGACCTCACCTCTACAATAAATCAAAAAATTAGCTGGGCGTGGTAGCGTGCGCCTGTAGTTCCAGCTACTTGGAAGGCTGAGGCGGAAGGATCGCCTGAGCCCAGCAGGTCAAGGCTGCGGTGGCCGGGAGCGGCCACTGCACTCCAGTCTGGGCGACAGTGAGACTCTAACTCAAAAATAAAATAAAATAAAATCACGTTCAAGGGCTTCTCAATATCTACATTTCCAACAGATCAAAGATAATGCAAAAAGAAAAAAACTTTAATGTTAATCAAGAAGGCAATATTCCTGACAAGGGACATGCCAGGACCAATGGAGTTGGACTAGGAACGCTTATTTGTGAGCAAGTAAAATAAAACACTAAGAATTATCACCTATGGCCTGGTGCAGTGGCTCAAGTTTGTAATCCCAGCACTTTGGGAGGTCAAGGCTAGAGTATTGCTTGAGCCCAAGAGTCCAAGACCAGCCTGGCAACATAGCTAGCCCTTATCTCTGCAAAAAATAAAACAAATAGGCCAGATGTGGTGGTGCACACCTGTTTGAGACCAACCTAGGCAACATAGCAAGACCTCGTCTCTGCAAAAAATCAGGAAATTAGCCAGATGTGGTAGAACATGCCTACAGTCCCAGCTATTCGGGAGACTGAGGTGGAAGGATCGCCTGAGCTCAGAAAGTCGAGGCTGCAGTGAGCTGTGAATGTACCACTGCTCTCCAGACTGGGCGAGACCAGAAAAAAAGAAATTATCTCCTATGCAAATAAAAGAATAACAGGAAGCTGGGGCATAATTTTACTGGAATTCTAAAAATAACTGACAACTTTTACAAGTACAAATCTTCAGTTCTAAATGCTTAATATTATATATATAAGTTTTACCTTTATATTCATCCAAATAAATGCACATCATTTATTTTTTGTTTTCTCGACTTTCTGAAGTAGTCTTTAAATACACAAACACACACATCACACTATATATATGTATATATGTGTGAGTATATATTACATATAGAGGGTTCCCAAAAAATGTATTTAGATTTTAAGAAAGGGAAAACTGTTAAAATTGTAATACTCAATATATACCAATAACAAAAGAATACAGCCATGTTTAACTTCTGTAGTTTCAAGAGGTGCTCAAAGTGGTTACCAACAGCATCCAGACGCTTTTGATTACAACGAACTAAAAATAATACAGAAACAGCCGGCGCGGAGGCTCACTCCTGTAATCACAACACTTTGGGCGGCAGAAGCGAGAAGGATTGCCTGAGCCCACAGGTTTGAGACCAGCCTGGGCAACTTGGCGAGACCTTGTCTCTACAATAAATCAAAAAATTAGCCGGGCGTGACGGTGCACCACGCCTGTGGTCCCAGCTGCTTGGAAGGCTGAGGTGGAAGGATCACCTGAGTCCAGCAGGTCGAGGCTGCGTTGGCCGTGAACGTGCCACTGCACTCCCGCCTGGGCGTCAGAGTGAGAATCCTACTAAAAAAAAAATAATAATAAGATAACATCTCTTAAAATGTGTATACATTTTTTGGCACCCCCGTCATATATATAATTTGTTCTCCCATAATGTAGGACAAATTCATCTTATCCAAGAACGTGGGACCTGGCATGCTTGTCTTTTGGGACAGTCAGGTCCTGAGAGGCTACACTGTGGAGCCAGGTGATATCCCTCATTAAACAGAGGAAGACATCGGGGTTTGGAGAGCATGACCTGCTATCAGTGGTCGGAGTCTGTGTCAGGTAAAGAACACGCAGCCGTGTCCCCCAATTTGTGCTGCCTCCTGGGCAACCGGTTCTGTGGTGTCGGAGAGTAGACCCCGCCCCTCCGTCGTGGCCACGCCCCCCGAAGTCTCGCCCGTTCAATGTTGGCGCGGTTTCCATGGGGACGGTAAAACATGCTAAGGGTTCTGCCACGCCCATGATGTAATGACCCCCCCTGGATTTGAGGAGCTGGCCCTGGTGAGCTGGAATTCGAGGAATCGGGTCCCAGGGTGACGACTGGAATGGCAGTGGTTCTGGGCGGCAAGGAAAGGGAGAGGCAGAGTCTTAAAGGGTCGCAAGCAAGATACCTGGGGTGCCAAAACTGGAAGGATTTTGTATTTGGACGTGAATGCTTAGGGAAGGTGTGGGAGGTGAGTGCTGCAGAGAGGCCAGAGCTAGGAACAGGGAGAAGACCAGGAAACCGGGCGGGACTGGACTTCAAACTGACTATTTCCAGGTATGAATTAGGTGCTCTGGATAAGTAACAGCTCTCCTCACTCAACCGAGGCACTGGAGGTACGGGAAGAGAGGCCTGAGCTTTCCTGTCAGGAACACTGTCAATGGGACTAGGGTATCCCACATTGGGAAATTAGTAAGTCTATTTTCTAATATTTTTATTTTACTCAAAACCATACATACACTTAGTTTAAGGGGCAGGTATTTCAATGCCTTTGCCACTAAAAAAAATGTTTACTGTCAAGAAACAATTTCTCAAGTGTTCCCCCACTCACAGCTTCCAAAGGAGTCTTTTCAGTGCTGGCACTCACTTTTTGTTATTGACCTTCATGTCTCTCTTGATATGCCAGTTGTGATAGCTGTGGGCTTTCAGGATCAAATGTTCTCTGTTGACCCCTCACTAAGGAAGAGGGGGTCTTGCCCTCCTCCACAACCACAAGAAATACTGCAAGGACCAACTTCATACTTCCAGACTCCCATCCTCCCAAAGCAATTGTATCACAATTTTGGTTAAGTCAATATTCAGAGTTCACCTTAATGTGACTGTAATTTCTATTCAGAATAGAGCTGAATTTTGCCCTGAGTTTTGATTGTATAGCTAAATAATGATCATATTGTAGGAAAAAGGGTAAGTAAGCTTTTTCTGTAAAGGGTCAGATAGTATTTGTTTCAGGCTTTGTGGGCCATCTGTTCCCTGTTAGAAGTACTCAGCTCTGCAGTTGCATTGGAGGAACAGCCAAACAGTATTCCAATAAAAACTTTATGGACACTGAAATTTGTTTTTCAAAAAACTTTCTTGTTTCACAAATATTATTATTTTAATTTTCTGACCCACTAAAAATGTAAAAACTAGCTAGGTGCAGGGGCTCATGCCTGTAATCC
Organism: Tarsius wallacei; assembly: GCA_963574415.1. Lineage (NCBI taxonomy): Eukaryota > Metazoa > Chordata > Mammalia > Primates > Tarsiidae > Tarsius > Tarsius wallacei. The sequence goes on along the minus strand of CAUYQG010219992.1, from coordinate 4,975 downwards.
CAAGACTCTGGGAGGCCAAGGCAAGAGGATTGCTTGAGTCTAGGAGTTCGAGACCAGCCTGGGCAACACAGTGAGATCACATCTCTACAAAAAATAAAAGGAATGGTGGTATGTGCTTGTAGTTCCAGCTACTCAAGAGGCTAAGGCAGAAAGATCACCTGAACTCAGGAGGTCAAGGCGGCAGTGAGTCATTATTGTGCTACTGCACTCCAGCCTGGGCAACAGCATGAGACCCTGGCTTAAAAAAAGAAAAAAGAAAAAAAAATGTAAAAACAGGGCAGTCCAAAAACAACCATAGCTGGACCCACCATAGTTTGTCAACATCTGATATAAAGTACTAGCAGGTTATTTCCTAAAATCCCTTTATCTTATCAAATTACTATGAACAATTGTGGACAAAAAGGTATAGTTTATTACATAGAGATCATTATATTCAAAGATAAGTTATTTTAAACTTCAAAACATAAAGCCCATATTTGAAATGCAGTATTTTGGGACTCAATTACTCAAATACTACTAGATCCACTGAGAAAAAACCTACAGTGAACATAGAAGAAAAAAGCTTAAAACTTAATAGTTTCTGAAAATTTTGGAATGACGAACCAACCAATAAGAATACAAAAAACAGGCCAGGCATGGTGGCTCAAGCCTGAAATTCCAGCACTTTGGGAGGCCAAGGCGAGAGGATTGCCTGAGACCAGGGATTTGAGACCAGCCTGTCACCTTGGCAAGACCTTGTTTTACAGTTTAAAAAAATTAACCAGGCATGGTGGCACTCGCCTGTATTTCTAGCTGTTTTGGAAGGCTGAAGTGGAAGTATCACCTGAACCCAGCAGGTCGAGGCTGAGGTGGCCGTAACTTGCCACTGCACTCCAACCTGGGTGACAGAGTAAGACTCTAACTCAAAAAAAAAAAAGAATACAAAACACACACACACACCACCCTGATTTATGTTAATAAATATGAGATAAGAACATTATTCCAAGACTAATTATCTTTAATTTTAAAGCAACTTTGTACCCTCTGATAGACTTTCGTATATTTTGGTGCTATGGTCTGAATTTTTTTGTACCCCCAAATTCATATGTTGAAATCCTAACCCCCAGGGTGATAGTATTAAGATGTGGGCCTTGCTAGGTGCAGTGGCTTATGCCTGTAATCCCAGCACTTTGGGAGGCAGAGGTGAGAGGATTGCCTGGGCACAGATGTTTGAGACCAGCCTGGGCAACCTGATGAGACCTTATCTCTATAGTAAATCAAAAATCAGCCAGGCATGGTAGTTCACACCTGTGGCTCCAGCTACTTCGAAGTCTGAGGCCGAAGGATCACCTGAGCCCAGCAGGTCGAGGCTTTGGTGACTCTGATCATACTACTGCACTCCAGCCTGGGTGACAGAGACTCCGAATCAAAAAAAAAAAGATGTGGGTCTTTGGGAGGTGATTAGGTCATGAGGCAGAACCCTTATAAATGGGATTAGTGCTCTTATAAAAGAGGACCCAGAGAACTGCCTTGCCTCCTCTGCCATGTAAGAACACAGAAGTTGCTGTAGATGAGCCAGAAAGCAGGCTCTCACCAAACACTGAATCTGCCTTGTCTTGGACTTCCCAACCTTCAGAACTATGAGAAATAAAATGTCTGTTGTTTATAAGATATTCAATTTATGGTATTTTGTTATAGCAGCCTGAACAAAGACAATGGTTTCTTAGGAAACTGGATGCCTGGGGAAAGGTTATACAGTTGAATCTTGAACAACACAAGTTTGAACTGTGTGGAACCACTTATATGCCATTTTTTTAAACAAGGATTGAAAATACAGAATTCGAGGGAAACCCAAGTATGGAGGAGGACCAACTTTTAATATATGCAGGTCCTGCAGGGCTGTCTAGGTAAAGGTGAAGTTTTGCACCTTGCTTTTTTTCAGCCTTTTCTTTTTAATCATTCCCATCTATGGTGGCAACTATGATGTGCCACACAAATCTCCCTTCAGGAAAGAAGGACTTACTCCCCCAGCTGCTAAGAGTGCTGCCAGCAAAAAGCCTCCAGGGATTGCCTCTTCAGAAAAGGGCTGCCTTGCTCAAGGTGCCTTCTCTTGCCAGGGCCGCTTACACCAAATAACTGACCAATGTAAGGGTATAAAAACATACCCTCCTGCTCCTAACTAGGGCCAACTCTGAAAGATGGTTATTTAAGCTTCAAAATTCCCCAGAGTTGGTTGAGATTCAAATTACACTGCCGTTCGGTTTCTCCCTCAGCCCAATCATGTTTCCCTCTTTTTTCTTGCCTTGCAAAGTCATTGATCCCAAGAACACTCCCTAAGAATACTATTGCATGCTAATCTCCGTTTCAGATTTAACTTCTTGTGAAATCCAGCTCTGGCCCATTTATACACAATTCCAAAGAATTTGGATTTCAGGATCTGTTAAATTAATCCCTACTTAAACATAATCTTAGAAGTTATCCTCCCTAAACATACTTGCATTTTAATGAAGTCTTAGCTTGAAAACTCTAAGATCCCTAGGAAGGAACCTCTAATGATGAAATAAATATGACAAGTGCTAACATCTAATCTGACTTTTTTTTAGAAAGATGGTTTCAAAACCATTTATACCTTTAAATTACATTAATTTGTATCTCTGTAATTTAGTATTTTCTGAGATGTTTTGTGTTTCCCACCCTCCCCACAAATATTGGACATCCATGATATGGTAGGTAGCACTGTGTGGATACAAAACTTAGAATGCCTGCTCTCAGAGAGCTTGCAGGGTCAAAAGACATCTAAATAATTAACTCTAATGTCACATAACAAGTGCTAGGGCAGAGCCATTTAAAGTGCAATGAAAGCAGAGAGGGAGCAATTTCACCTATTGGCGAATGGGGGAAATCAGAAAACTTCTCAGAGGGAACCACATATAAATGGAACCCCAGTTGGGTGCGGTGGCTCAGCCTGTAATCCCAGCACTTTGGGAGGCCGAGGCGAGTGGATTGCCTGAGCCCATGGGTTTGAGACCCACCCAGGCAACTTGGTGAGACCTCATCTCTACAATAAATCAAAAATTAGTTGAGCGTGGTAGCACGCGCCTGTAATTCCGGCTACTTGGAAGGCTGAGGTGGAAGGATCGCCGGAGCCCAGCAAGTCCAGGCTGCGGTGGCCGGGACCGTACCACTGCATTCCAGTCTGGGCAACAGAGTGAAACTCCAACTCAAAAAAAAAAAAAAAAGGAACCCTAAACAATAAGCAGGTATCTCTTTATAGAAAGAGGTGTTGTAGTGGGAAAGAGGAATACTCTAAACCAAGAAACTAATCTATTTAAGAATACAGAAATACCGGGGGTGCCATTAAAATGTGTACAAATTTAGAAAGATGTTATCTATGTAAGACTTTTCAAAGTTGAATTGAATTATGGTAGCAATGTGTAATATAACATTCGTTCAAAAGATGGTGTTAATCGAACAAATGCTAGCGTCACCATGCGACAGGCATGACAGACAAAGAAAATGGTGGAAGCACAGTTGTCATTTGAGACCATTTTGAAGTGGTATTTTGTGGGGGGCCAGCCCCCACGTGGAGATTTAGGGTGTCCCTGGAAAGGTGTGGTGGCATCGGCGATTATTCCTGGGGAACAAAGGGATTAGACTCCTGTCTAGTGCAGGAGCCGATTCTGCAGGAGAGATAGACATAGAGAGAGAGAGAGAGAGACAGAGAGAGAGAAAGAAAGAGAAAGAAAAAGAATGGACCACGCCTGATTTCTAAGGTTCAGTGAGCCTCCGTGGCCGGCTACCAATAGTATTTGACATTTGAGAACGTGTAGAAACACAACGACAATGGAGGGGTGAGTATACAACAGAACCTCCAACACGCCTAAAAACTGCATGCATTCATGATAAGTTTGAGATGCATGGTACTGTGTGTGGTGTGCACAAGGGAAGATCCAGAAGGCCTCGAACAGCAACAAGACCTGTATTAGTTCTCTATTATCAAAAGTGTCTGGACACTGATGGTAACCACTTTGAACACCTCTTGTAATTGCAGAAGTCTACATGACTTATATTCATCTTTCATTATTGGTATATATTTAGTATTACACTCTTTTTTTTTGAGTTGGAGTCTCACTCTGTCACCCAGACTGGAGTGCAGTGGCACGCTCCCGGCCACTACAGCCTCAACCTGCTGGGCTCAGGTGATCCTTCTGCCTCAGCCTTCCAAATAGCTGGAACTACAGGTACCTGGCTAATTTTTTAATTTATTGTAGAGATGAGGTCTTACCAAGTTGCCCAGGTTGATCTCAAACCCCTGGGCTCAGGCAATCCTCTTGCCTTGGCCTCCCAAAGTGCTGGGGTTACAGGCCTGAGCCACCACGCCTGGCCCAAGTATTACAATTTTAATACAGTTTTTTCCTTCTTAAAATGTGTATACTTTTTTGAGTTGGATTCTCACTCTGTTGCCCAGGCTGGAGTGCATGAATATGAACAAGAAAGTAGAAATAGGGAAATCAATGAGGAAGACTGCTCTTCTTCAATCCAGATGAGAAATATCAAGGATTTGTATTAGGAGGAATACAGGTAGGCACTACTATCATCTCACACAAGAAAAAAACATCCCATAGAAAGGCATGTGAAATAGGATCACCCAGGGATTCTCAATTCTGATTGCTCAGTAGGATCACTTGAGACAGACTTAAAAACAACAAAAACAATACTCAGGCCCCACCCCTTTCAGATTAAATCAGTCAGGAGAGTGAGGCCTGGCTCTGGAAATTTTTTTTTTTTTTTTTTTTTTTGAGTTGGAGTCTCACTCTGCCACCCAGGCTGGAGTGCAGTGGCCGCTCCCGGCCACCGCAGCCTCGACCTGCTGGGCTCCGGCGATCCTTCCGCCTCAGCCTTCCAAGTAGCTGGAACTACGGCGCGCGCTACCACGCCCAGCTGATTTTTTGATTTATTGTAGAGATGAGGTCTCGCTTGCCCAGGCGGGTCTTGA